>CAUYQG010086790.1:0-42008 GCA_963574415.1 Tarsius wallacei
TTAACAGAGGAAAGGCCTGGTTCACGCCTATAATCTCAGCACTTTGGGAGGCAGAGACGAGATTATTGCCTGAGCTCAGGGGTTCAAGACCAACCTGAGAAACATGGCGAGAACTTGTCTCTACAATAAATCAAAAAATTAACCACGTAGTGCCACATGCTTGTGGCTCTAGCTACTTGAAAGGCTGAGGTGGAAGGATCACCTGAGCCCGGCAGGTAGAGGCTGCAGTGACCAAGAGCGTTCCATTGTACTCCCGCCTAGGCAACAGAGTGAGATTCCAACAACAGCAAAAAAAACCCAAAAAAACCTTTTTTTCACGTCCCATGATTTTTATTTGATTTCTTAAAACTCCAATTGACTGAGACTTAGCAGATGTTTACTTAATAAAATGGTATATGCATGCCTTTAGATGAACTCTTACCTTATATACTTCTTTCATCACTCCTAGAAGCGCTTTAATAACACAGTGACCCGAAATGGGTTCAGTCCAATTAAGCAATTGAGAGACGACAGCTGCCTTAAGCATCTGGACCAGGGTGTTCAGAGAAGATTCTTGCAAAGATGCCCAACACTTTCCTGGGGGGTATAAAATCAGTCATGATAAATACGGTTTTCCTCCCGAAACCCAGGATATCCTTTTCTCATTATATCCCGGTCAACACTTATCACTCACAAATGTGGAAAATTTTTCTTCCTATTTGTCAGTAGAGTTAAAAGCTCAAATTCAGGATTTGAAGAAATTTGATGATGGTTCACATTTTTGCTTAATGGATTGACTTCATGATTTTCAGACTGACAATTTTATAGGGTATCTATATAAAGTCTGAGAACATACATAGGTGAATATACTCACACAAATACACACACATATAAAATGTCATCATAGACATCTTAATCCATAAAAAATGAAATAGTATCTATGTTTTCAGATTTTATGAACACCTGGTACATATAAATATATAAACCTTTAAAAATAGCCAATAAGCTGGGCGCAGTGGCTCATGCCTGTGATCCCAACACTTTGGGAGGCAGAGGCAGGGGTTTGAGACCAGCCTGGGCAACTTGGTGAGACCTCATCTCCAAAATAAATTAAAAAATTAGCTGGGTGTGGTGGCATGCACCTGTGGTTCCAGTTACTTGGAAGGCTGAGGAGGAAGCATTGCCTGAGCCCTGCAGTTTGAGGCTGCGGTGGCTGTGAGCATGCCACTGCACTCCAGCCTGAGTGACAGAGTGAGACTGTCTGACTCAAAAAAAAAAAGCCAAAAACTATATTTTAATATTTCTGATATTACAACCTGGATTTTGGTACATTTAAAAGACAATTCTCAGAAAACAAATCTATTAAATGTTAAAACACATTATCAAGCTAACATAATTAAAACAATATCACTTAGATACCTGAAAAGGAAAGAAAGTAGAGATTCCATAAATGGACCCAAATGCACACCACATGAGACTTTTGTATATAATAAAGGTAGCATGACATAGTATTTGGAATGAAACAGATTTGAGAAATGTGTGTGGACAATTTGAAACTGATTTAGGAAAAAAAAGTTTAACCAGGAGAAGACCCCTTATGGATCAAAGATTTACACATAAAAATTAAATCACAGAAATTATAGTAGAAGCACGGAAATTATATTTTAAATATCAGAGTGAAGCAGGTTTTTTGAAGTATGACCCCAAATCCAGAAGTAATAAAAGAAAATATGACTACAGTAGGCTACACTAAAATTTTTAAAATAATTATGCATGGCAAAAATATCACCAAGTTAAAGAAAAAGTACTAAATACTTGCAATTCATATTATTGATAAAGGAGTAATTATCTTAATCGTTAAAAAGCTCCTTTAAAATAAAACAAAAATACTTAGAACAAATGGAAACAGAGCACAGAGGGAAGAATGATGGTGAAACCGCCCTCCCAGGGTCAACGAAAATTGCAAGGCAAGCTGTGCACTCCACAGGCAGAATTATAGTTAAGCATGAACCGGGGTGCACTAGGGAACTTCTATCCACTTTCCTGAAGCTGCTAACTAACCGACAGTCACACAGCAGCTGACACCTGCTCCTACACTGTTCCTGGAGATAAAATATCTGACACTGGAACTTTTTATATCTTTTTTTTTTTTTTGAGTCAGAGTCTCACTCTGTCACCCAGAATGGAGTGCAGTGGCATGCTCACAGTCACTGCAGCCCAAAGTGTTGGGATTACAGGCATGAGACACCAAGCCTGACTTTTTTTTTTTTTTTTGAGTTGGGATCTCACTCTGTTGCCCAGGCTGGAGCACAGAGATGTGATCATGACTCACCATAGCCTTGAATTCCTGGGCTCAGGCCATCTTTCTGTCTCAGCCTCCTGAGTAGTTAGGCCTGTGCCAAAATGGCCAGCTAATTTTTTGATTTTTTTGTTGAGATGGGGTCTTGCTATGTTGCCCAGGGCTCTCTAACTCCTGGACTCAAGCAATCCTCCTGCCTCGGCCTCCCAAAGTGCTGGGATACAGGCGTAAGCCACTGTGCACAGCCAACACTGGAACTTTTTACTCAAAAATAATTTAAGGTACTTTTCCGATCCAGGATTCCAGCAAAATGGCTGAGGTCTACCAGTCTGAAGTCCCCTACCAAGAAACCAACTCAGTATAGAAACGTGGTTTATTTATCGCCCCATCCCTGATTTTGCCCCTCACCTGTCAATCAATCAGTGGTCCCCACACTTTAGTTCATCACTTGTCCAGACCCCTGAAAAGCCCCATCCCCGAGCTGCACAGGGTGGTAGATTTGAGGTTTCCTCTCCTCAACTGGCTGCCCTGAAATGAAACTCTTTCTCTGTTGCAACTCCCATGGTTTCTGTGTCTTGGTCTGTTACCAGCAGGCAATAGAACCCAGTGGTCCTATAACAGTAACTTGAAGAATCTGACATACAAATGGGATCTGAGGTAGAAGAAAACCAGCAGAACCTCATCCTTAATAAGAAAAATTCAAGTTAAAAGGTGTTTTTTTAAAAATTTCAGAATGGCAGAGTTCAAAGTTTGATAACATAGTTGAAAAGTATGCAGATGGACACTCTCATATCTACTGATGAAGGGTATATTGGTACATCCTTTGTCAGGACTGCTATGATGCTCAACTTGATGTGCAGTTTACATAGACTACAGTGTGAATGGTGGCCAATTAAAGTTAAGTGACGTGACGCCCCTGACCTCTGTGGAGGATCATGTGGCAAAATATCTCAAAATAAAAATGCACATACAATTTGACTCAGTGATTTTGCTTCCTGGAATTAGTTCCTGCCTATGTAAATTTACATAAGTACAAAGAAATACATGCTAGCACTGTTATAACAGCAAAGAGTAGAAACAGCTATTCATAGTACATCTTCCCAACAGAACACTCTTCAGTCATTACGTAGAATGAAGCAGGTCTATGGATTCTGTATTCCATATGATCTCCATGATAAACTGGTAAGTGGGTAAAAGCAAGTTGTGGAAGGAGAATTGGAATGTGATGCTACCAATAAAAAAGAAGAGAAAAGGCCCAGGATTTGGGGAGGTCAGGGTGGGAGGATTTCTTCAGTCCAGGAGTTCTAGACCAGCCTGGGCAACATAGTGAGAACCCATCTCTACAAAAAAAGCAAAATAAAAATTGTATACGTTTATATGTTTTGAAGGTTACATGAGGATCTGTAACCACCTCTGGGAGGGAAACTAGGTGGTTTATATTTCATTGTACTTTTCCTCTGTACCTCTCAAGTGAAGGAGCCTGGGGAATATTATCCCCAAGTGTGGCACGCTGGTATGCTGATCATTTAACATTAAAGGCTCTTGCAGGTCAGAAGCTGCTGGAAGACACTCTTCTCTGCCGGTCCTGTTAAGACTGAACCCACCAAAGAGATGACAATTGTTTTTCATCTCCTCCCTAAAATTTCATCATCTGTCACTGAAAAGAAGACTGAGGAATGTAACCACACCAGGATGTACTTTGTCTTTTCTTTTCTTTTGAAAACAGGATTTATTGAGGACAGAAAAGCTCCCGCAGTGGGAGGGAACCCAAGGGGGTTGCTGTGGATGTACTTTTTCAAAAGATAATGTCTGTCTCTCAGGCTCATTCAAATTTCAAAGAGAATCATTGATAAGTTAGTTTCTGTTTCCTGGATCCACTCATTCTCCCTAGTAATCATTTAAGGCTATTGTCTACATGTAGAAGGGTATATAAACACCTCTATCCACTGGGTTATTGGGTAATCACTGGACCTTTGATATTAGCTGAAAACTGTAACAGGACATTTCATAGTATTGAATAAAATAATAATACAAAATTTAATATTTGTTTTTCATCGCCTCTGGTCAAAATGTATAAAGTCTCAAAACAATACCAGCAAAAAGTTTTAAAGGATGGATTTATCTTGACTGAATATTCTGTGGATATCAAGTTCTGATATCTGGCTGGATGTGGTGGCTCATGCCTGTAATCCCAGCATTTTGGGAGGTTGAGGTGGGAGGATCACTTGAGCCCAGGAGTTCGAAACCAGCCTGGGCAATATAGTGAGACCCTGTCTCTATTTTAAAAAATATATACATATATATATTTAAAAATCTGATATCAATGCCACATCCAAGTCTAAGAACTATACCTGCTTGGTGTGATAAGAGTAATGACTATAAAAGCTTTAGGCTAATCTTTTCAATAATTCACATACCATGTACTCAAATACTTGCACGTTTTGAAATCTATCAAAAATTTGTTCCGGGCTCAGTGGCTCAGCCTATAATCCCAGCATTTTGGGAGGCCGAGGAGAGTGGTGCATGCCTGCAGTTCCGGCTACCTGGAAGGCGGAGGAGGAAGGATCACTGGCGCCCAGTGGGTGGAAGCTGTGTGGCCGTGAGTATGCCACTGCTCTCCAGCCTGGGCGACAGAGTGAGACTCCAACTCAAAAACAAAAGCAAAAACAAAAAAATATCTGCTACAACTTCTTCTTCAGACAGTGATTCTGCACTGAGAGTACAAATAAAGTAACTTAAAACTTACTCAGGACTTGTAGAGATCGGTCACTCATTTCACAAACAGCCTTTGCAAACGGAACCACCAGATTCTCCCAGTTACTAGAATCCTGCATCACGGGACATTCTGGGAGCAGGAGGAAAATGTACAAAGCTTCTTGGTGTGGAGAATGGCATGGAAGACTTTTGAGCAGAGCATTCTGGAGACGTGCAGTTATCTGTGGTTGAAACAGGATTGGGGAAAAGGCCCAGGATTTATGAAATAGAGTACTGTGAGAAGCAAGAGACAGGGCCAGGGGTTTCCTTCCACCGTGTTCTGACTGGAATTCTGAAACCCACCGAGGAAACCTCATCACTCCTCCATCCCAAATACCCCTGAAGTAGTATGTGAGAACCATCCTACCCATTTTATGTTGGACTGTATGACAGAAATAAATGAAATCACGTGTGCATGGACATGCTGAGCGAACTGTGGACTCAAAACTAATACAAAGCTTGCTGAAAGCAATACTGTACATAGCTCACACCAATATCCCTCCTCCAGAAGGAGAAGTTGTCACCCCCCCCACACACACACTCACACTCCATTTCTTTCTTTCTTTCTTCCTTCCTTCCTTCCTTTCTTTCTTTCTTTTTTTCCCTCATATATCCACAGGAAATTTTCAGAGCAAAAATAGCTTGGAATTTTTATATTATTTGTTTCATACAGAAGCAAACTTTTAAAATAGAACATACTTGTGTAAAAAAAACATATTCGTGGGAATAATCTGTATGGTATTCCCGATACTTGTTTGAACGTTCAAAGTATGTACCAGGTGATAGGTGATTTCATGTGAATCGTTTTATGTCATCTTATTTATCATCTTGGAAGGTAGTTTTTGCTTTGTTTGTCCTTTAACCTTGTTTTTACACTGAGAAAGGAGAGACTCAGAGGACTCAGAGGAAGTTAGAGGAAGAAGAGGTCACTGGGTTAGACTGATCAGGGATCTATTCCTAAGTCTATCTGACCTAAGGTCTACCATGGCAGAGAAGATGGCACATGCTCACTTTGCCAGTCCTGCTTCCTTTTCCTCCTGGGTTCATGGGAAGATGGCATCCTCAGCCTCCTCTGCAGTGGGGAGGGGCATGTGACTGAGTCCTAGCTCTCCAGCATGCGTGAAGGTGATGTGTGACACTTCAGGCATGGCCACTAAAACTTCTCACAAAACTTTCCGTTCTCTTTCCTCTGCCAGCTAACCAAAAATAAAAGCCTAAGCCCTCCACCAAACCAACAGAATGAATGCACCTCTTGGTCAAGGGAACCCCAGAGAAACTTGAAAAACTGAATTCTGGCCATGATGGGAAGTTAGGTTGGACATGCCTCTCTTTTGGACTTTAGGTGCAACTCATCAGCATTAACATTGACATAGAGATCATAGGCCGAGCATGGTGGTTCATATGCTGAGCATGGTGGCCTGTACTCAGAGCTTTGGGAGACTGAGGTGGGAGGAAAGCTGGAGCCCAGGAGCCTGAGACCAGCCTGGGCAGTACTGTGAGATTTCATCTCTACACAAATAAAAAATTAGCTAGGACTACGTAGTCCTACCTACTCGGAAGGCTGGGGCAGGGGGTTACCTTGAGCCCAGGAAGTCGAGGCTGTGGTGAGCCATGATCATGCCATTACCCTCTAGTCTGGGTGACAGAGTGAGACCCTGACTCAAAAAAATAAAAACAGAGATCATAAAACTCTTTGTGGCAGTAAGACACCAGATTCCTACCTGTTTCTGGTATAGCATCACATGACAGCTAGTAGGCCCTTAAAGAAATACAAATATTTTATCCCAAAATATATTTCTTTGACATATTTTGAAATGGCCCTGCAAAGCGATCTCTTGTGGAGAAATTTGCATCTGTAGGCTATCTCCTTCCTTTTCTACTTCTTTCAGACACCTTTGAAGGTCCTAAAAGAGACAGTTATCTATTTTCTCCGCAGTCTGCATCTTCAGAGGCTTTATCTACATAAGAAGAACCTTGGCTTCCAGGACTAGCTCATCTTAGCTTAAGTATTCCTTTCCACTAACTTCTTAAGCCTTTAGACAGAGCTTAACTCTTTCAACCAACTGCCAATCAGAAAATGCTTGAATTCACCTCTGACCTGTAAGCCCTGCTTCAAGGTATCCCACCTCTTTAGGCTGAACTAGTGTACACCACCCATGGAATGATTTATGTCTTCACTTGTAACTCCTGTCTCCCTAAAATATATAAAAACAAACTGTAGCCTGACTACCTTAGACACACTTCCTCAGGACCATCTTGAGACAGTTTCTGGACCATGGTCACTCACCTTGGCTCAGAATAAGCCTCTTTAAATATTTTACAGAGTTTGGCTTTTTCATCAGGACAGCCAACACAAAAGATGTAAGGAGGATTTTACAGCCCCAGAAACAAACATACCTAACTTTTTTGACCCTATATTTTAAAGACTCTAGAAAGAAGGAGCTTAAGTCAGCCCTGATTGAACCTGTGCAGAGCTGCCTCCTACCTCTGACTCTCATCGGACTGTGATGTAGAAAAGAAATCTTTATTGTGTCAAGTCTGTAAGGTCCTGTCCAGATATAGACATTTTTTCCCCTGTGCCTGGCTTCTTTCTGCCCCTCCCTCAAGGAGCAGCCTAAAGATATGCATATCCCCAGTCATGAGTCATGGGATGCAGGTGATAATGCAAAACTGAAAGCAGTGTAGATGTCACTCTTTTAATCAATGTAACTGTAAACACCATATAGAAATTTAAGTAATTAATTTGTTGATTATAAAACTGCTTGCTATACTGTCCTGAGGTGCATTTTCTTCTCTGACCGGCCACCATCAATGCCACCTGTTTTATTTTGTTTTATTTTATTTGTTTATTCTTTGAGTCAGAGTCTCATTCTGTAACCCAGACTGGAATGCAATGACACGCTCATGGCCACCGCAGCCTCAACCTGTTGGGCTTGGGTGATCCTTCTGCTTCAGCCTTCCAAGTAGCTGGAACTATAAGACAAGGTCTTGCCAAGTTGCCTAGGCTGGTCTCAGACCCCTGGGTCCTCTTGCCTCTGCCTCCCAAAGTGCTTGGATTAGAGATGTGAACCACTGCCCTTGGCCTCCCATAAGTTCTTTTTTTTTTTTTTTTTTTGAAAGTAGAAAGAAGTAATCTTTATTATTCACCTTTCACAGATTGGAAAGGGGGCTGACACTCAGAGGCAAGTGTGTCCTCGAAGGGCCTCCTGTGAGTTCTAGCAAGCCAATGTTTTTCCCTGCTGGACCTCTGGGTGAATTCTTTGGAATAGGTAAACATTACATGCAAGTTCCCTCAGATTTGGGGTTGTTGTGTTACAAGCCCCGAGATTTGAAAGTATTTTGTTACAGCAGCTAGCATTACTTATTCTACCTAATAGGTCTATACTCTTTTTTTTTATAGTGTCTTCCTCTACCTGTCATAAGGAATATATGCAACAATAAATTGTGAAGTATGACATATTATTTTATTACATTAATATTCTTACGATTTATTTTTTCACGTGTCTAGCAGAACACTCTTTCTGTGGAATGCCAGTTGATGGTGTGTAGAAAAATGGCATCATGAAGTCAAATCGCTTTGAGAAATGTAGTGTCAAGAAAGTTAGGTATGTTTTAGTATATGACATCATAAAACCTTGATTTACCAGTGTGCAACATGACTACATAACAAGATGCAGTGTTCCCAGAATTATTTCATTAACAGTCACCTTTTTATGGAGTCTTCCATGACACTAATGTTCCTTGGAACTCACACTGGGAATTAGCACCCCAAGTTATCTCCCAAAACATCTAAATAAATTCATTTTTAAAATAGTCTCATAACATCGACTATTCTTACTTTATCTTGAAAATAAAAATACAAGGGTGCCAAAAAATGTATACATTTTTAAAGAGATGTTATCCATATATTACTTTTCGAAGTTGAATTAGATTACTGTAGCATATTGTAGTATGACATTTGCTCAACCTTACTTCCGCCATTTTATTTGTCCTGCCTGTTGCATGGTACACAAGCATTTATTTGATTAACGCTATCGTTTGAGTGAATGTCACATCTTAAATGTATATATATATATTTTTTGTACCCCCATATAGTATCTATTACACATTAAGAAACACTGTCCCCCTTTCCCTTTCAAATGTAGACCCATCAACATGGTATAAAGATTATTTTAAGCTGAATGAAATTTGAGATACAGCTTATATAGAAAGAAGACTTTTTGGAGCTGCTCTTATCTGACTAGTGCAGAGCCTTTCAAGAATGAAGCTGTCATATGAGATCTGACAATTAGTTTGCAAACTCATCCTAGAAAATGTGCTACATACCTCATTGTTGAATATCAGCAGTCTTCAAAGTACTTCTCTTGGGAAGCTATGCACTGACACCAGCGCCTAGCTGACCTGACAAAGCAATTTTGGAACTCTTTTTTCTGGAAGTGCCATCAGAGCTGTCATTGTGTTACCCTTGATGTCCTGAATGTCATCAAAATGTCTTCCTTTCAATATTTCCTTTATCTTTAGGTAAAGAAAAAAGTCTCTGGGGGCCAGATCTGGTGAGTAGGGAGGATGCTACAATACAGTTATTTGTTTACTGGCTAAAAACTCCCTCACAGACAGTGCTGTGTGAGCTGGTGCAAGGTTGTGATGGAATCAGTCCTTCAGGACCAATTTTGTACACACCTTTCTCATGCCAAGATTTTCAGTTGAGATTTTCCTAACTGTTTCTCTATTGATATTTATTTGGTCTACCATGCTCCTCACAGCCTGCCCATGATTTTAATGCACAATTCAACAAATTTTTGCCATGTTTTTATCAGTTCTGCTTGTTACTGGCAGTCCTGACCTCTCTTCATCAGTGACACGTCCTCTCCCCTCAGAAAATGTTTAATTCATTTGTATACTGCCATTGTCTTCAAGGTATTATCCCAATAAACTCGAACTAACATGTCCCTGATTTCACTTCTCCTCTTGCCAAGTTTAACAAAAAATTTAGCCGAGCTCGGTGGCTCAGCCTGTAATCCCCCGCCTTTGGGAGGCTGAGGTGAGTGGATTGCCTGAGCCCGCGGGTTCGAGACCCCCCTGGGCAACTTGGCGAGACCTCCTCTCTACAATATATCAAAAAATTAGCCGGGTGTGGTATCGCACGCCTGTAGTTCCAGCTCCTTGGAAGGCTGAGGCGGAAGGATCGCCGGAGCCCAGCGGGTCGAGGCCGCGGTAGCCGGGAGTGGCCACTGCACTCCAGTCTGGGTGACAGAGTGAGACTCCAACTCAAAAAAAAAAGAGAATAGACTGAATGTGCCCCCCTAAATTCATATGTGGAAATCCTAACTTCCAATGCGATGATATTATGAGGTAGGGCCTTTGGCAGGTGATTAGCATGCAAGAGTGGAGCCCTGATGAATGGGATTAGTGCTCTTACAAAAGAGATCCTAGAGAGCTGCTTCACTCTTTCCACCACAGGAGGACACAGTGAAAATATGGTCTATGAATAAAGAATTGGGTCCTCACCAGACACCGAGCCCGCTGAGGCCTTGATCTTAGACTTCTTGACCCTCAGAACTGTGAAAAATCAATCTGTGGTTGAAGCCACCCAGTCTATGGTTCTATTATGGGAGCCCAAAAGTACTAAGGCATACTGTTAATTTGTAGCCCCCACCATGCTCAAACGTAGGTTGGTAGACTTTTCCTCCCAATCACAGAATATTAAACTAGAATGAACTTTAAAGATTATCTCACCTTACAGGTAAAAAAAAAAGTGTGCCTACAGAATGGGAAAAAATATTTGTCAACTATATATCTGACAAAGGCCTAACATCCAGGATCTACAAAGAATTCAAACATGCCAAAAGGAAAAAAACAAACAGCCTCATTAAAAAGTGGGCAAAAGACATGAATAGACACTTCTCAAAAGAAGACATATGGGCAGCCAACAGACACATGAAAAAGTGTTCAGCCTCACTAATCATCAGAGAAATGCCAGTCAAAACCATATTGCAATACTACCTAACCCCAGCAAGAGTGGCCATCATTAATAAAACAAACAACAACAGATGCTGGCGAGGATGTGGAGAAAAGGGAACGCTTCTATACTGCTGGTGGGAATGCAAACTAGTTCAACCTCTACGGAAAACAGTGTGGCGATTTCTAAAAGAACTAGAAATTGACCTTCATATGACCCAGCAATCTCCCTGCTGGGAATATACCCAGAGGACCTCAAATCATTCTACAAAAAAGATATCTGCACACACGTTTATTGCAGCACTACTCACAATAGCAAAAACATGTTACCAACCATGCTGTCCATCTAAATTGGTCTGAATAAAAAATATCTACATGATGGAATATTATGTAGGATAAAGAAGGACAAACATATGGACTTCGCAGCAACTTGGATGGATTTAGAGTCTATAATACTCAGTGACCTATCACAGAAACAAAGAACTGAGTACCACATGTTCTCACTCATAAGCGGACCCTGAACAATGACCATAATACTATAAGAAAGGGATTGGCAGTAGCAAACCATTGCCAGGGGAGGGAGGATGGCATAAACATCAATAAGCGTAACTGATTTCAAACCAGACGAAGTGGGGACCAAGGGGAGGCCCAAACTTTACCTGTACAATGACCTAATGCTAAATTGTACCACACATCTTTAAAACAAAAAATAAAAATGTGACCTAAAGAGAAAGAATGAATCAGTTACAGAGATTCAGCTCAACTAGATGTGAGATTCATCTCAAAATGGAGAATGGGATTTTTATTCTTTCCATCCATTATAATAAGATATCCTGCTTCCCAAACCAATGCTCTTTTCATATGTCATGCTAGAGATTATTTTTGTCTCAAACATTGGTTTTCCTACTGAAAATAAAAATATTGTGGTCGATCGTGGTGGCTTACAACTGTAGTCCCAGCACTTTGGGATGCCAAGGTGAGAGGATTGCCTGAGCCCAAGAGTTTGAGGCCAGCCTGGGAAACATAGCGAGAACTCACTCTACAAAAAAATAAGAAAATTAGTTGGGCATGGTGGCACATGCCTGTAGTCCCACCTACTTGGATAACTGAGGTGGAAGGATCACTTGAGCCCAGCAGGTTGAGGCTGTGGTGGCCATGATCATGCCACTGCACTGCACTCCAGTCTGGGCGACAGAGTGAATCTTGACTCAAAAAAGAAAAAAAAAAAAAAAGAAAAATATTGTATCTATTGTACATTGCAGGGTTCAATAAAAATAAATGCCATACCTAATGAAGTAACTGGTATATAACGTCATATGAACAGCAGCCTTCTATTCCAGCCCCAATCATAAGTCCCCTCTAACCTAACTCCCAACAACATTAAACTGCAATCATATTTATTCCTGTAAAGAAATTCTATTGTTTTAAATCTCATGTAAGTATTGGCTATTACCGTGGAAGAAATCCATTCTCTTTTTGTTAACTTCTCAAAGGTTTCTTTCGCCATCTGTAAGTCCACATCAATGGAAATTTCTCCAGTTCCTCTTTGGATACGAGAAATGGAAAAACAAACAAAAAACACATAATCAGATGGAAACAGATATTTCTAAACTTCATATGTCATTTGTTTTATTTTATTACTTATAAGATAAAAACTTTTTTCTTAAAGCTTGCCTCCTTTCCAAATAATCAACTTACTCGACCAAAAAAATGTATAAATGTTATGTTCTCCTTGATAAAAGAGAGGAGGTGGCAATTTATGATCTCTATGGTAGCTGCATCAAGTCTGGGCTGCAGTATTAGCACAATTTTCTATGCTAAGTCTGAGAACTGACATCATCTGCCTGTACTTTCAGCTTGTACACAGAGAACTGAAACTACCTACCACCCCACCCACATACAGAATCATTTGTAGTTACATAACTTTGCAATTGCATTGTTTTCATGAACACAACTTTCCCATTCCAAGAAACTTTCACCCGGGCAAACGGCTTGACTGTCCATTATAGGAACTTCCCGAAAGACTCTTCAGTGGGAAGCATTAACATTTGTGCCTGCAGATCCTATGAATCTCTTACCTCAAAATCCACACCTTACTGTTTCTATCCCTCTCAGATAGTTATATATTTGTCCAATCCTAATCAAGCCAGTAGCCTCCCCTTCCTACACTGAAATCAAACTCCCAATTCTCAGTACACTCTGGCCTGGTCTTTCCTCTCAGAAGCACCATGAAAACTCTGGCCGGGTGTTCTCCTGGCCTATCTTATCAATGGTGTTTCAATGATATTTGAAGAGTCAGTATTGGACAAATCTAACAATTATTTTGTAATGCATTATCAAGAAATATATTATGCTTGCTGGATTACCTGATCAATAGTAACATCAAGACTGAAATATTTATGCAGTACTAGAACAAAGTATTCCAAATTTCTCCTTAAAATACGAGGGGGGAATTTACTTATAGAAAATTGTGTACTTATTCTTACACATTTAAACTTCAGTCACTTTCAAAGTCCTCTCTGTTTGATGCAATAAACCTACTGAGATTATTTCTCTAATGCTCAAAACAATTTCTGAACTTGTCCATTTGGATGCCTTTTAGTGCTTCTGCCGTTTTTTGTTTTACCTCTCCCACATCAGCCAAATGTTCCCCTTTGAGGACTTTCTTCATGGGGGAAACAAAAAAAAAAGTCGGGGAGAGATCAGATGAATAGGGAGGGTGGGGTACGGGGGTCATGCTGTTTTTGGTCCAAAACTACTGAATACTCAGCGCAGTGTGGGCAGGTGTGCTCATAAATCACCCATCATGAAATGGGCAAACATGTAGAAACAATCTCCAAAAAAAAAAGTCTCTGAAGCCAAATGCAGCCTCTCATAACAACACTAGCTGGTACACTGATGCCAATGGGTTCCTAGAACACTTAACTAGAGAGGGAAGCCTGTACTACAAGAGCCCCACCCTACAAAGATAATTCTGGGTTTTGGGGGGTCCTCCTCCTTTATTATCCTTTGCAGCTTTTGGCATCTGGCGAGTCCCTCACTCCTGGGAAGCGAGCTGGATTCTTTTCCACATTAGAAAGATCATATTGTTGGCCAGGGGTGGGGCTCATGCCTGTAATCCCAGCACTTTGAGAGGCGAGAATACTGCCTGAGTCTAGGGGTTCAAGATCAACCTGAGCAACTTGGTGAGACCTCGTCTCTACAATAAATCAAAAATGTTAGCTGGGTGTGGCGGTGTGTGCCTGTGATTGCAGCTACTTGGAAGGCTGAGGCGGAAAGATTGCCCAGCAGATTGAGGCTTCAGTGGTCATGACCATGCCACTACACTCCAGCCTGGGCGACAGAGTTATGCTGGGGCAAGAAATAGTAACTGGGGTCAAGGCAAGGGTACAAGGTGTGTACCACCATTTTTTGAACCAGTGAGCACACCTGAGACCAAGTTCACAAGGAAGGAACAGGACCTGACTAGGCAAAGGAGAACCAGAATGAGTTACACCATCTGCAGACAGGGCAGCAGGACACAAGCCTTCAGAGAAGGTGGAGGACAGCCTGAGACACACCCCCCGCCACACACACACACACACACACACACACACACACACACACACACACATACTGCTATTCCTCCTTTTCCTCCCTTACTGGAGAGCTTGGAGGAAAGGGCAGAAATTGAAGACCCAAATATTGACCATTAAAGGAATTGGGTGTTTTTTTTGTTATTGTTAGTTTTTTTGAAGTAGACAGGGTCTCACTCTGTTGCCCAGAGTGTGGTGACACGATCACGGTTCATCACAGCCTGGACCTCCTGGGCTCAGGTGATCCTTCCACTTCAGCCTCCTGAGTAGCTAGGACTACAGGAATACACCACATGCCCAGCTAGTTTTTTGATTTTTTGTAGAGACGAGATCTCGCTATGTTGCCCAGGCTAAGGAAATCGTGTAAACTCTTAGATCAGACCAAGTGTTAAGCCAAACAGAAATGAGATTAGATTTTCCTCTGTAGTAGAAAGTTAAAGACAAAATAAATGAGATCTATTTTCCTTATTGACCTCACACAGTAAGAATTGTAAAATACATCCTTGACCTCTAAGTACTAAAGCAATGTTAAATTTAGCTGATCAATTGTAAATACAAAGATCCTGAAAAAACACTGTTCTTTCTAATCAGACAACAGAGTAAGGCAGTGTGGAGGAAGCAAGCAATGTTAATCAGGAATTACAAATTAAAACGTATGGTTTTATATATTTACACATTTTGTTTTTTATATATTTATATTTTAATAAATCTTAGATCTTTTTATAAATTACCTTATAAAAGGAAAGATTTCTCTAACAACCTCCAGAGTTCCCTGCATTGGACTTTGACAAAATTCACAAATTAAACTGACTTGAAACTTTTCATTTTAGATATTCCCCGGTGTTTTAAATGAAGGTAAATCTCATATAAAGTATTACCTTTTCTTTAAAAAACTTGCAGTCAGACAAGCAGAAGATGAAAATATCATTTCAATTTCACTGCGAAAGTAATGACAAGGGGTAAGTCACAACATGATATAAAAGCACTCCTTTGCAAATTCTACTATGTCTGAATAAATAACTGATGATGTGGAATCACTATTTTTTTTGTTGTTTTTTTTTGGTTTTTTTTGAGTTGGAGTCTCACTCTGTCGCCCAGACTGGAGTGCAGTGGCCGCTCCCGGCCACCGCAGCCTCGACCTGCTGGGCTCCAGCGATCCTTCTGCCTCAGCCTTCCAAGTAGCTGGAACTACAGGAGTGCACTACCACACCCGGCTAATTTTTGATTTATTGTAGAGATGAGGTCTCGCTTGCCCAGGCAGGTCTCGAACCCGCGAGCTCAGGCAATCCACTCACCTCAGCCTCCCAAGGCGCGGGATTACAGGCTGAGCCACCGAGCCCGGCTGTGGAATCACTATTAATGAAAATAACTAATCTCTTCAGAGTCTCCCCATACTTTGTGCATATTATTGCTAAATCTCACCGGAGTCCATTTATAGGTGACTTGTTCAAGCCGTCTAAATTTAAATCCATCCCTCTGAAAATGAAAACTCATAGAACTCCAGAGAGAAAACTATAAAGATGTGAAAACAGCCCGTCTTACTGAAGGCTTCATGGGCTTTTTTGTGTGTGTGCATCCCTTTCACCTAGCAATGCACTTGGGTTATCACATGTTCTCTTTTTTTTTTTTTTTTTTTTTTTTGAGTTGGAGTCTTACTCCGTCGCCCAGGCTGGAGTGCAGTGGCACACTCATGGCCATTAACCTGCTGGGCTCCGGCGATCCTTCCAACTCAGTCTTCCAAGTAGCCAGAACTACAGGCACGTGCTACTGTGCCCAGCTAATTTTTTTTTCTTTTTTGATTTACCGTAAAGACAAGGTCTCGCCAAGTTGCCCGGGCTGGTCTCGAACCCTCGGGCTCAGGCAATCCACTCACCTTGGCCTCTCAAAGTGCTGGGATTACAGGCTGAGCCACCAAGCCCGGCCCCACGTGTTCTCAATATATTTTTTATTTATATTTTAAGTAAAATATGAATGAATGAATACATTCATGACCTATTCAAACTAAAAGGGAGTGGCAGAAGTAGACAATATTAATTAGGAATTACAACTTATGGTAGTGTTATACCGAGGGTGTCAAAAAATGTATACACCTTTTAAGAGATGTTATCTATGTATTACCTTTGAAGCTGAATTGAATTATGGTAGAGATGTGTAGTGTGATGTTCACTCAACTGTGCTTCTGCCATTTTCTTTGACTGTCCTGCCTGTTGCATGGTGACGGTGGCATTCATTCAATGAACGCCATCTTTTGAGTGAATGTCATACTTAAAATCTGCATACTTTTTTGGCACCCTGTATACTTACATATTTTATATATCTATATTTCAATAAATTTATATATTTTTATATATGCAAATACTATCTCAACAAAGCCAAACTCTCTTCCTTATATCTAGGATAAAATGATCAAAGCTTAAGAACCAGATAAAAGTGGTTTATCTTTTGTCAGAGTCACCTTCTAGTCACTTCACATTCAGAAGGTCTTTTCACTGCTATCCAGTTATCTGCAATGCGTTGTCTAATTCGGCTTATTTCTGGCAGGGTTTTCCTGGAAGCACTCATGGAAATAGTATCCTTCAAGAAAGAAAAAAAAAACAAGAATGATCAGGAGCACACACATATACAAGTAATAAATGATCCTGGAAGCATGTAGCATGGGCGATATTTGGGCCCCACACAGTCAGGCAGTGGTGTCTGGTGGAGGAGATTTGGTATCAGACTGGCCCAGCTGTTTTGCTTCCTTGCCTGGATTACTTTGCTTGGTCTGAGCCTTAATTTCATCATTCAAAAGAAAGGCCAGGAACAGTGGCTCATTTCTGCAATCCCAGCAGTTTGGAAGGCAGAGATGGGAGGATCGCTAGAGCCCAGGAGTTCAAGACCAGCCTGGGCAACATAGTGATATTTCATCTTTACAGAAGGTAAAAAAATTAGCCAGGCATGATAGCTCATACCTGTGGTCACAGCTACTTGGGAGGTTGAGGCCAAAGGATAACCTGAGTCTGAGGGATTGAGATTGCAGTGAGCTGTGCCACTGCACTCCAGCATGGGAGACACAGTGAGACCCCGACTAAAAAAAGGGGGTGGGGCTATAACACTTAATAAAAGGGGTGGGGAGGGATAACACTTAAGAATTGAAAACAGGGCCTCAAAGACTTATCAATATCCACTGTAGCATTATTCACAATAGGTAAGAGATGGAAACAACCCAAGTGTCCATCAACAAATGAACGGGGCTGGGTGTGGTGGCTCACATCTATAATACCAACACTTTGGGAAGCTGAGGCAGGAGGATTGCTTAAGCCCAAGAGTTCAAGACCAGCCTGGGCAACAATAGAGAGACCTTATCTCTGTTAAAAAATTAAAAAAATTAGCTGGGCATGGTGGCATATGACTGTAGTCCCACCTACTTGGGAGGCTGGGAAGAGAGGATCACCTCAGCCTAGGAGGTCAAGGCTGCAGTGAGCTGTGATCATGCCACAGCACTCCAGTCTGGGTGATTGGGTGACTGGGTGACAGAGACCCTGACTCCAAAAAAAGAAAAAAAAAAGAAAGAAAAAAAAAGAAAGAAAAATTGATAAACAAAATATACCTGCTTTTAAATATTATTTAGACTTAAAAAGGAATGAAATTCTGATACATGCTACAACATGAGTGAATTTTGAGTGAAATAAGCCAGACACAAAATGACAAATATTGTATGATTCCACTTTTATGAAGCATCTAGAATAGGCAAATTCATAGAGACAGAAAGTAGATTAAAGGTTACCTAGGACTGGGAGAAGGGGAAAATGGGGAGCTATTATTATTATTTTATGAGTTAAGAAAGGTAGATTTATTAAAGGAAAGATAAGTTGTAAAGGGTACAATGGGCAGGACAACAGCAAGAGTGTCTGTGGTCTGCTGCCAGGGAGCTATTATTTAATAGTTACAGGGTTTTTAGTTGGAGTGATGACAAAGTTTTGGAGATGGACAGTGATGAGAGTTGTTCAACATTGTGAATATAATTGATGCCACTGAACTGTATATTTTTAAATGATTAAAATGACAACTTGTATGTTATATATATGGGGGGACCCAAAAAACTTGGAATTTACTTATAAAAAATTATATATTTATTCTTACATGTTTAAACTTCAATCACCTTCAAAATACTCATACCTGCAATCCCAGCAGTTTGGAAGGCAGAGATGGGAGGATCGCTAGAGCCCAGAAGTTCAAGACCAGCCTGGGCAACATAGTGATATTTCATCTTTACAGAAGGTAAAAAAATTAGCCAGGCATGATAGTGCATACCTGTGGTCACAGCTACTTGGGAGGCTGAGGCCAAAGGATAACCTGAGTCTGGGGGATTGAGGTTGCAGTGAGCTGTGCATAAAAGTGGAATCATACAATATTTGTCATTTTGTGTCTGGCTTGTTTCACTCAATATGGCTTTAAAATTCATTCACGTTGTAGCATGTATCAGAATTTCGTTCCACTGCTTTTTCCACTGCTCAAAAGTTATTTTTGCTTGTCCATTTGGATGTCTTTTAGGGCTTCAGCCGTTTTTCGTTTCGCCTCTTCCACGTCAGCAAAACGTTTCCCTTTGAGGACTTTTTTCATCCAGGAAAACAAAGTAAATCTCTTGGGGTGAGATTGGGTGAATAGGGAGGTCATGCTGTTTTTTGCCAAACACTCAGAAAACAAAATTTCACTGCAGCACATTGTGTAAATCGCCCATCATGAAATGGGCAAATGCATTGTAAGTATCTCCAAAAAAAATTCACTAAAGCTGAACGCAGTCTCCCACAACAACGCTAGCTGGCACATTGACGCTGATGGGTTCCTAGAACACTTACCTAGTGGGGAAGCCTGTACTACAAGGGGCCTGTACTCCAAAAACTAATTCTAGTTTTTTGGGGTCCCCCCTCGTATTTTACCACAGGGGGGAAAAATGAGAAAACAATACCTCCTAGCTCTCTGAGCTCTTAAGATTAAATTAGATTAGATATGCAAAGCTTTTGGATTAGGGTAGACAGTCAGTAATTTGTTTTCTTATTCCCTTTAATCACTCACACATTTTTTACTTTCATATCAGTGGCTCTTAAACTGTAATGTGTATCAGAATCACCTGGTGAGTGATTCTGGTAGGCTTGTGAAAGTACAGATTCCTGGGACCCAGTTATATAGTTTCTGATTTTGTGGGTCAAGGGCAGAGCTCACTCATTTGCATTTAACAAAGTCTCTGCTGTTGCCACTGTTGGTGGTATAAGGGCTGCACTTTGAGAACCATAGTTCTCTATAGTGCTTGAGGCCAAATAACCCAGCCAGAAGTGTCAAAAGTCACTGTCTGGAAAGAAAAACCTGTCTTCCACATAGTCTTCCAAAGATTAGTGTTCTGCTATCAATTATACCTATGCTTCTCCTGAACTTGTTAAGAGTCAGGAAATTCACATCACTTGTGTTTAATGCTGAAATAAAGGTCTCCTGAGAAAGATATATAGCCACGGTTCTTAAAGTTTCCTTCAGCTTCCAGCACTGAGTACTGGTGTCCTCTGTAGTTTGACGAAGAGGAAAGGTTTTTTTGCTTGTTTGTTTTGTTTTGATTTTTTGAGTCAAGGTCTCACTCTGTCACCTAGGCTGGAGTGTAGTGGCACATTCACAGACTGTAGCCTTGACCTCCTGGGCTCAGGCAATCCTTCTGCCTCAGCCTCCTGACAGCTGGGACTACAGGTGCACACCTCCACACCTGGCTAATTTTTTGATTTGTTTAAATAGAGATGAGGTCTTGTGATGTTGCCAGGCTGACTTCCGATTCCTGGGCTGAAGCAATTCTCCTGCCTCAGCCTCCCAAATTGCGGGGATTACAGCTGTGAGCTGCGGTGCCCAGCCAAGAGGAAAATTTTTTCCTCCCACATTCCAGGAACCTTAAGACAATGAAGTGCTCCCGTGGGCACTAACCTACCGTTTCTTCATTTTCTACTTCAAAATCTCCACCTCCCCTGAAGAACATGACATCAGACTACATCATCTGCCTCCTTTTATAATCATCTCCTAATGCCCCAGTCACTCCCCTTCCTTCATCAAAAGCTTCAGCACCTGGCTGACTGTCTTTCTCACCGCCACCAATTCCCATTGTCTTGCTTCCTGTCATTCCCGGCAATCAGAATTGAGGAACATAATTTATCTCCCCCACCTACATCTCTCAGGTTTTGTTGCTGTTGTTTTTGAGTTGGGATCTCACTGTCACTCAGGCTGGAGTGCAGTGGCATGATCATGGCTCATCACAGCCTCGAACTCCTGGGCTCAAGGGATCCTGCTGCCTCGACCTCTCGAGCAGCTGGGACTACAGGCATGCGCCACCATGCCTGGCTAATTTTTTTATTTTTTGTAGAGATGAGATCTCACTATGTTGCCTAGGCTGGTCTCGGATCACTGGACTCAATCAATCCTCTCACCTTGGCTTCCCAAGGTGCTGGAATTAGAGGTATGAGCCACTGCGCCTGGCCTTCTCTCAGATCTTAATCTCATCTCTACTCTTCTCTACTCTACCTCAGTCACACACGCCCTGGATCAGAGTTTCTAAACTGACACGAACGACGTTTTGGGTCAGATAATTCTTTGTTGTGAGGAGGCTGTCCTGTGCATTATAGCAGCATCCCTGGCCTCTACCCACCAGATGCCAGAAGCAGCCACTCCCAACACCAACACCATCCCCCCCTTAGTTATGACAATCTAAAATGTCTCCAGACATTGCCAAATATTTCCTGGGGCACAAAATCATTCCTAGTTGAAAACCACTGCAAAAGATATGGGTGAGAAGCTGGCTTTTATAATCCTCAATTGGTCTGCCTCCTTGATGTCTATTGGAAACATTCTCCTCTCTGATCACCACACACCATTTTCTGATTCACTTGCTTTCCAGTGAAGCCCCTAGTCCAAGATTCTTTTGTTTTTTTTGTTTTTTTGAGTCGAGGTCTCACTCTGTTGCCCACGCTGGAGTGCAGTGGCATGATCACGGCTCACTACAGCCTTGACCTCCTGAGTTCAGTCAAGCGATCCTTCTGCCTCAGCCTCCTGAGTAGCTGGGACTACAGGCACGCGCCACCATGTCCAGTTAATTTTTTAATTTCGTGTAGACACAGGTCTCACTATGTTGTTCAGGCTGGTTTCCAACTCCTGGGCTCAAGCAGTCCTCCTACCTCAGCCTCCCAAAGTGCTGGGATTACAGGTGTGAGCCACCATGCCTGGTCCCCAAGATTCGTTGATGTACTAGGATCTCAAATCCATTGACCCTGCCGCTTGTTCACTATTCAACACCCTCCTCATGTCTTCCTCACCCAGCTTAGATGCCATGGGTCAGCATTATATCCACTCTCATCACTCATTTGTCCATTTCCTACCGAATTTGTCTAGCAAAATTCCATCTGTAGTTAAACTCAACTCTGGATTCCTCCAACATCAAATCCGCTCAGCCTAGCATTCCTGGAGAGAGCAGTGTAACTGTACTGACTGATGTCACTTGGAGTCTAGGATAATGGATTTCAAATGGGCGCTTGATATCATCTGGTCATCTCTGAGGCCATCTGCTTTCTCACACTCTGCGACAACTATTGCATGTCATCCTTTTCCTCCTAAGCCTGCCATACTTCTCTCTGGCGTTCAGATGGGGACCCTGCCTCAGGCATCACCGAGAAAATGGAAGAAATCAAACAAGAACAAACCACCTTCCCACCATCCGCCCACTCTCACCTGCACTGTTCCTCATTACAACAGGATCAATACATCTACTCCGACCTCCCAGGTCTACAGTGGATTCTGCTTCCTCGCTCCTGTTCTGGAACATTGCTTGGCTATTATTCACTCCTTCGCCTGCCCCATGGGAGACCCTCCAAGGCTCTCCACACCCCTTCACATCAAAACTTATCAGAATTGTCTCAGTCACTATTTCTGCTTGCTCCCCCTCCTGTTCTCTGTCTGTCTTCCTCTGGTCAGGTCTCACCCTCTGGCCTCTGAAACAAATCGATCTTACCAAAGTACAAAGAACTCTGTGTGTGCTTCTGACTTGGTCTCACAGCTGGATTGACAGGGTTGACCACTTTCCCCTTCTGGAAACACATTGTCCCCCCTTATCAGTGGGGAATATGTCCCAGGACCCCCAGAGGATGCCTGAAGCCATGAATAGTACCAAACCCCATCTGTACCGATTTTTCCTACACATACTTACCTATGATGAAGTTCATGTATCAATTAGGCACAATAAAAGATTACTACCAATAACTAATAATAAAATAGAACAATTCGGCCGAGCTTGGTGGCTCAGCCTATAATCCCAGCACTTTGGGAGGTCGGGGCGAGTGGATTGCCTGAGCCTGCGGGTTCAAGACCAGCCCAGACAACTTGGCAAGACCCCATCTCTACAATAAATCAAAAATTAGCTGGGCATGTTAGCGTGCACCTGTAGTTCCAGCTACTTGGAAGGCTGAGGCGGCCCAGTCACCCTTCTTCTTACGATGAAGAAGGGATGCAGCAGGATGGTGAGAGCTTCCATCACACCACTCAGAACGGTGTGCAATGGAAAACATGAATTATCTCTGGAATGTTCCATTTAATATTTTCGAACACAGTTAAGTGTGGGTAACTGAAACTGCTGAAAGTGAAACTATAGATAAGAGAGGACCACTGTACAGCACTTCCTTCTCTTGGCGTGATGAGCCACTCACTCCTGGTTTTCCGCTGCCTCAGAATTTGGTTCTTCTCAGTCTCCTTTTCTGGCTCCTCTTCTGCTGTCTGACCTCTAATGGAGAAGGACTTCAGGCTTGATTTTGTCCCACTTCTCGTCTCATTTTTACTCTCTCTTTCTAGGTGAACCGAGTCAGAGTCTCGCTCTGTCACCCAGGCTGAAGTGCAGTGGCACAATCACACTCAATGCAGCTTTGACTGGGCTCAGGTGATCCTCCCACCTCGGCCTCCTGAGTAACTGGAACTACAGTCAAGCACCACAATGCCCAGTGAATTTTTTTTTTTTAGAGAAAAGGTCTCACTATGCTGCCCATCTCAAACTCCCAAAGTGCTGGGAGTACAGGCATGAGACACCATGCCCGGCTGATCATTGCCATGTTTATATTGCAATGTTGACATCCTCCTGAGCTCCGGATTCAGATATCCAGTGAAGTTTCTAGATCTCTTCCCACTTCACATAACTGGGTCCTTCTCAAATAGCTCTTCATCCTTTCTTACTGAGGTTCGGCCTCACAGGGCTTCTTTCTGTCATGCATGCCTTGAATGTTCTTCCTCTGGATCTAAGCTTGGCTGTTCAAGTGTCATGACCTCTAGAAGGCCTTTCCTGGCAGACATTTCTAAAGCAGCCTACCTCATCGACCTCAAACCTGTTGTCTTCTTCAGAGTACTTATTTCTCTCTCATACAGTCGTATTTATTTTGCAGTTAACTCGTTTATCACCTAGTCTTCCCTGTGAAGTCCAAATGCTATGAACAGGGCGGCCTTGTCTGTATTGTCACATTTGTCCCAAGCACCAAGAGCAGGCCTAAGACATAAAAGACACCCAAGTTTTGTCAACTGGTTGACAGAATAGTTATGACAGAGAAACCAAAGGGTAATCCCTTAACTATCCACAGCAGCACAGAGACCATTATGTGTATCAGGGAAATAGAAAGAGTTTACACGCATGTCAAGTTCAAACATTCTTGATATTAGAAAAAAAGGAAAAATTAAGAAAATCACTAAGTATGTTTTTGTTTTCATAAAAACACTTCAGAACTCACCCAGAAATACAGTAATAAAATCCTCTCTTGGTGGCTCTTGCTGTGGCTCACACCTGTCATCTCAGTGTTTTTGGAGGCTGAGGTAAGAGGACTGCTTGAGCCCAAGAGTTCAAGACCAGCCTGGGGAACATAGCAAGGCCTCGTCTTTACAAAAAAAAAAATTAGATGTGTGTGATGGTGTGCCCCTGTGATCCCAGCTACCTGGGAGGCTGAGGTGGAAGACTCGCCTGGGCCATATGAGTCATGACCGTGCCACCGCACTCCAGCCTGGATGACAGAAATTTTGGCTCAAAAAAAAAATCCTCTCTGTTAACAATTAGGAATGCACTATAGCATGGTGGGTAATGGTGGAAGCTTTGGGGTTAGGCTGCCTGGGTTTGAATCCAGCTCTACCACCTACCAGAGCAACTTTGAGCAAATTCCTCTGAGACTCAGCTTTTTTGTCTGAAAAATGGGAGAAAACAACTGGAGTTGATAGGAGCATTAAATAAAGTGTTCTGATTAGTGCCCAATGCATGGTGACTGCAATTATCATTAATCATTACTGTTATTACCACCATTAATGTTATTAAGCGATAAATTTAATTTGGGGGAAGCTTGACAAACAAGGATGTAAGAATTACATGGTATTTTTTCTTTTCTTTTCTTTTCTTTTTTTTGAGTTGGAGTCTCACTCTGTCACCCAGGCTGCAGTGCAGTGGCATGCTCACGGCCACTCCAGCATCGACCTGCTGGGCTCCAGCGATCCTTCCACCTCAGCCTTCCAAGTAGCTAGAACTATAGGCATGCACCACCATGCCCGGCTGATATTTTGATTTATTGTAGAGATGAGGTCTCATCAAGTTGCCCACGCTGGTCTCAAACTCCTGGGCTCAAGTAATCCTCTCGCCTCTGCCTCCCAAAGTGCTGGGATTACAAGCATGAGCCACTGCGCCTGGTCATATATTTTTCAAAGGCATGATAATAAAGGACCATATTGTTCCAGTAAGAAACCAGAATAAATATGAATAATTCAATATTCCAAATACTGCTCTGAACACTAGAGAAAAAATAAATTTTAAAAGAGAGAGAAAGTGTTATAGATACCTTATGAGTTGTCACAAAGTTGGCGTATGTTCCAGCAAAAATGTGTTTAACTTGAGCATCCGTGAGGTCTAGAAGAAAGTCATAAATCCATGCTTGGAGTTTTTAGAAGTAAAAAATAAACCTGATGTATTACCAAGCCAAATTTGCTTATTTATTAGCAATGTATACTCTTCTAAATGGATTTTGACTACAAACAGCAGAGAAGACTAATTTTTTCTTTTTCTTTTTTCCCACTTACAGTATTATAATAAAAGATTAATTGTAATCAGATTACATGTCATATACAGTAAGTCCCCTACACACAAACAAGTTCTGTTCCAAGAGTGATTTCGTAAGTCCAATTTGTTCATAAGTTCAACAAAGTTAGCCTAGATACCCAACTAACACAATCAGCTATACGGTACTAATTATATCACCACTGCTTTTATGCTTGCTTCTGGACATCCTGGGCTTGCAATAAAGATACTGTACTACTGTACTGTTGAGTACACAAAAACACAACCACTTGTAGAGGATATACATACGTGACAATGGACACCAGACAGGTGAACTAACTAAGGTGATGGAACATGTGAACATACATTCACATCTTTGAAAGTTTGCAACGTGAAAGTTCGTACATAGAGGACTTATTGTATTCATTTAGTCTAAATTTTAATTTTTCATGCACTTACATAATGAAGCCAGGTGGCTGTGCTTTAGAAGAGGTTTGATTGAATATATAAAAGTGTATCGCTCCAGTGCTTAGGTAGGACCTTCTTTTGTTATTACCTTTATCTCAGCAATGATGACAAAATACTCCAGGAGTCATTACATAAGAAAAAGTACACAATGTACAAATTTAAAATGAAAGTCCTGAGTGACCTACAGGTCTATGGGCTCCTTTGAAAGGAAGCTGAATAATATTTCTCCTTCAGTGACTTTAATGAATACATAGTCTTGAATTGGGGGCTACTCATACCATCAGCAGAAATCAGGCAGTGAATGTCAGAGTTCTCCATTTGGGCCTCCAGAGGAGTTGAGTTGCTTGTGCCACGAGGTCCGCGACCAAAGGACAGCACCTGACGGGTGGTGTGCACGTACGCAAGGGTGTGGTATCTACAGGAGAGAGAATACGCCATAGTGAAGACCCAGGTACTCGTGGTTTTTGAAAAAGTTGACGTTCCTGAACACAGAATCACAGACTTGCCTTTACAAAGTACCCAGCTTCCCATCACAATGTCAGGGTTAGAAGGTAGCAAAGGGTGTGGCTAAACAGAGGGTGAGGGAACATCAGCTGGTTACAAACTCCAAAAATAGAATATTATTGATGGGTCTTTACTGTGGTTTCTATCATTCTGTATTATTATTATTATTATTATTGAGTTGGGGTCTCACTCTGTCACCCAGGCTGGAGAGCAGTCGCATGATCATGGCTCACCACAGTCTCGACCTTCTGGGGACAGACAATCCTCCTGCCTTAGCCTCCCTAGTAGCTGGGACTACAGGCACACACCATCATGCCCAGCTAATTTTTTATTTTTTGTAGAAATGAGGTCTTCCTATGTTGCCCAGTCTGGTCTTGAACTCCTGGGCTGAAGATGTCCTCCAGCCTCGACCTCCCAAAGTGCTGGGATTACAGATATGAGCCACCACATCTGGCCATTTGTATTTTAAATGTGTGCGGTTTTTTGTATGTATTAAGTAAATACTCAAACACTCAAAGTGTCCTCATAATTAGGTTATGCAAAACTCTGAATACATATGCAAATATATATCATCTTCCACAGGCATGAGATTTCTTTAATTTTGTCCTATCAACTCGGGCAGGCAAGCGCCACTATTTTTGTCATCAACCCACTTTTCATACTCCAGAACCTGGTAAGGTAGTCTACACATATTATTTCTTACTAAATAAATAAAATGTCTAAGATAATGAAGAAAAATAGATTCGAGACCAGCCCGGGCAACTTGGCAAGACCTTGTCTCTACAATAAAAAAATTAAAAGATTAACTGGGTGTGGTAGCACATACCTGTAGCTGTGGTGACCATGAGTGTGTCACTGCACTCCAGCCTGAGTGACAGAGTGAGACGCCAACTAAAAAAACAAACAAACAAAAAAAAAACCACCCCTTTAAACCCCTAAAATATGTAGCTGTTCTTTTTTTTTTTTTTTTTTTGATTTGGGGTATCGATCCGTCACACAGGCTGGTGTGCAGTGGCACACTCATGGCCACCCCAGCATCGACCTGCTGGGCTCTAGTGAGCCTTCCGCCTCAGCCTTCCAAGTAGCCAGAACTACAGGTGCACGCTTCCATGACCGGCTAATTTTTTATTTATTGTAGAGATGAGGTCTCGCCAAGTTGCCCGAGCTGATCTCGAACCCCGCAAGTTCAGGAAATCCTCTCACCTCAGCCTTCCAAAATGCTAGGATTACAGGCTTGAGCCACCGCGCCTGGCCTGAACTTAACTCTTAAAAGATATTAGCTGGGACACTTGCACTAACCTAATTCTGTGTACAGTGCTAAGAACCTGAACTTCAGCCTTGGAAGAGCTGAGTTCAGATTCTGCCTCTACGATTTTGCTTGTTATATAATCATGATCAAGACGAATCATCTCTCTGAGTGCATTACTTCTTTTTACTTCTTTTTTTTTTTTTGAGTTGGGGTCTCACTCTGTCACCCAGGCTAGAGTGCAGTGGCACGCTTATGGCCATCCCAGCATCGACCTGCTAGGCTTCGGCGATCCTTCAACCTCAGCCTTCCAAGTAGCCGGAACTACAGGCGCATGCTACTATGCCTGGCTAACTTTTGATTTATTGTAGAGACGAAGTCTCACTATGTTGCCCAGGTTGTTCTCGAACCCCTAGGCTCAGGCAATCCCCTCACCTTGGCCTCCCAAAATGCTGGGATTACAGGCTTGAGCCACCACGCCCGGCCTAAAGGGTTTTTTGATTGTTTGGTTTTTGTTTTTGAATCAGGGTCTCACTCTGTCACCCAGGTTGGATTGCAACAGCACAATCACGACTATCATGGCTCACAGCAGCCTCAACCTCCTGACTCAGGCAATCCTTCCACCACAGCATCCTGAGTAGCTGGGACTACAGGCATGTGCCAACAGGCCTGGTTAATTTTTTTTTTTTTTTTGTATAGGTTTCACTATGTTGCCCAGGCTGGTCTCTTAACGCAGGGCTCAAGCAATCCACCCTCCCTGGGCTTCCAAAGTGCTGGAATTACAGGCATGAGCCATCACACCCGGAAGGTCTTAAGGTTTTATAACATTCCACGTGAGTTGCTTCTAAGTAATAAAATATAACACTCTACCCATGCTAAAAAAAAAAAAAAAAAAAGTCTATTACCTGCCACAATCAATTTGCGAAACAAGGCCATCAATTCCTTCCACACGTTGTGGACCTCTCTTCCCGGCAGTGCAGCTGTATCCCAGCTGTCCAAAGCTATTGTCTCCAAACGTGAACACTTGCCCATCCTGTTTAAAAAAGGAGGAAACAGATTGATTTCAGGTTAAACAAAAGTAACTAAAGTTTACAAGTGAAGTATCCTAAGAGAGTTAATAGGAGAGCATTATGTGAAATACAGACTCTACTTACATAGAAGAGATCCTTTACTATTTCTAATATTGAATTTGAATTAACACAGTAAACATGAACAATCACTGGCATTCCTTTAAAGACCAGGTGCCTCAAGGATGTATTGTATGGCATGGTGACTATAGTTAATAGTAATACATTACATATTTGAGATTTGCCAATAAGTAGAACTTAAAGATTCTTACCACAGAAAAAAGATAACTATGTAAGGTGAGGCATATGTTAATTAGCTTGATTGTGGTATTCATTTCACAATGCATACATATTTCAGAATATCACATTGTACCCCAAAGACATATATAATTTGTATTTGTCAATTATACTGCAATAAAGCAGAGGAAAAAAGAACCAAGCACTTAAGTATTGGCTGAATGAATGAATGAACTGGTTCAAGCAAGAGTAATACCAACATTTAAGTATATGTTTGCTTTATTTATTTGAATACTCTTCAAAAAAATGATTCTATGATTATAAACAACCAGCTTTCTCCTTCCAACTAATAATAATATATTCCAAACAATTGAGGGTTTTCTAATTTAGGACATGCGTCTAAAACAAACAATAAAAATAATTTGGGGTATATAACTTTTTTTTGAGTCAGGGTCTCACTTTGTCACCCAGGCTGTAGTACAGTGGCGCAAGCACAGTTCACCGCAGTCTTGACCTTCTGAGCTTAGGTGATCCTTCCACCTCAGCCTCCTGAGTTGCTGGGGCTATATATATGTGCCACCATGCCCAGCTAATTTTATTTTTTGTAGGTCTTGTTATGTTGCCCAGGCTGGTCTCGAACTCCCGGGCTCAAGTCATCCTCCCACCTTGGCCTCCCAAAGTGCTGGGATTTTAGGCATGAGCCACCGCAGTTTTTAAGCAAACATTTCAACCACACAAATAGTTTTCAAGCCTATTCCTTAGGTCTATAGAAAGAATCCAGGACAAGCAGCGAAGGAAAACATTCTGGAACCTGGGTCATAACTGTGCCAAACAAGAAATGGAGGAAAGTCTGTAAAGTGGATAATTGAAAATTATAAAAATACTTTATTGCTTCTATGGTATTTTTTATCTGTAGAATTACATGTTCAATAAGTAACTGCTAAAGGGATTTGCTTCTATATTGATCTAATTTAATAGGTATCTAAAAATATTTCCTAATGCTGAAATTAGCTTCTATCATAGGCTCTAAAAAAATCTCATAATTTCTGCTTGGTTCTCCTCTTTAGATATTTGTACACTGAATGGATATGTCTAGATATCAATATCATCTTACAGTATAGTCTGCATGTTTACACTCCTCCCAAATTCATACACTGAAATCTTAAACCCAATGTGATGGTATTAGGAGATGAGGCCTTTGACAGATGATTAGATTATAAGGACGGAACCCTCATGAATGGGATTAGTGCCCTTACAAAGAGGCCCAAAAAGGACCCCTGGCCCTTTCCACCATGTGAAGACACAACGAATATATGGTCACCTATGAACCAGAAAACTGGCCCTTACAAGACACCAAATCTGCTGGCACCTTGATCTTGGACTTCCCAGCCTCCAGAACCATGGGAAATCTTTTTTTTTTTTTTCATTTTTTCTTTCTTTTCTTTTTCTTCTTTATCTTTCTTTCTTCCTTCCTTCCTCCCTCCCTCCCTCCCTCCCTTTCATTCTTTCTTTTTGTGAGTCAGAGTCTTACTCTGTTGCCCAAGCTGGAGAACAATGGTACATTCATGGCTCACTGTAGCCTCAAACTCCTGGGCTTGGGTGATCCTTCCACCTCAGCCTCCTGAGCAGCTGGGACTACAGGTGTAAGCCACCTCACTGCTTAGTTTTTTGTTTGTTTGTTTTTAAATGTTTTTGTAGAGATGAGAGGTCTTACTATGTTGTCCGGGCTGGTCTCAAGCTCTTGACCTCAAGCAATCCTCCCATCTTATCCTCAAAGTGCTGGGATTATAGGCATGAGCCACCACACCTGGCTACAAAATAAATTTCTGTTGGTTATGAGCAATTCAGTGTATGGTATCTTGTTGTAGTGGCTTGAATGGATTAAGTTGCTCTTGCTTTCAACAATAATTAGTACATATACCCTGTTCACATTTCTCTGGAACTTAAAAAAATAGCCACACATTTTTAATTACCTGGGTAAGCACTGCAGTGTGCTCTTGACCGCAGCTGATATAAATCACATCTAGAGTCTTCAGTGCACCAATTGACAAAGGCTTGCTGCTACAAGCTGTTGAAAGAAAGAAGAATTCCTAGAGTATAAGAAGCATTCAAATTTCATGAGTTTTTATGTTTTCATACATTCTAATATTTCATATCTTTTATGTTTTTGTTAGTGTTATAATTCATTAACATAGTTCTTTTTTATTATAAAGATGCGGGGTACAATTCAGGGTTAGGTATACAAACATTGATTATGCAGGTACCCTTGTTGATGAGGTATGCCCTCCCTCCCCTAGCACTTTCCCTCAACTGCCAATCCCATCCCCCTCCCCTGACAGTTTCCCAGTACTGCCAAATGCTTTCTTATAGTATTATAATTGTTCAAGTTCCGCTTATGAGTGAGAACATATGGTACTCTGTTCTTTGTCATTAACATAGTTTTAAAAGTGAACAATAGAAAGTATAAAACAGAAGGGAAGCCCTACTTTGGAAAAGGAAAAATAAAGGTCCTTGAGTATTCCTAGAAGCTGTTTAATTTTCTGGAATGCCTGTAGCTGTTGACCTAGAAAACTGATTTTCAAGATCCTCATCCCTAATGATCCTGCCATAATGTTGTATGCATTGGTCAACCTACAATAACAACAGAGGCTCTCCAAGGAAAAGTTTATTTGGCAATGAATGACAGGGATTGTAATCCAGGATATGCATGTCATGATGGATCATGGGCAGATCTGGGGAGACAGAGGCAAGGGGAAACTTTTAAAGGAAAAAGGAAGTACATGGAGGCTATTTAGAAAAACATGGTGGTTCACCCAGCACTTCGGAAGGTGGAGGCGAGAGAATTGCCAGAGTTCAGGGGTTCAAGACCAGCCTGGGCAACTTGGCAAGACCTTGTCTCTACATAAGATTTTTTTAAAAAATTAGCCGGGCATGGTGGCACATGCCTGTGTTTCCAGCTAGAAAGGCTAAGGTGGAAGGATCTCCTGAGTCCAGCAGGTCTAGGCTGCAGTGGCTGTCAGCATGCCACTGCACTCCAGCCTGGGCAACAGAGTGAAACTCCTATTCAAAAAAGGAAGAAAAAAAAGAAGTCATTGGTTATAGGGCATATCACAAGCAGTGACATGTGGGCTGGTCACTGCTAAGAAAGGGTCTTCATAGAATCTACCAACCCTGACTGCAAGGTTGCAGTCAGGAAAGACTGTTTAAAAAAATTATTATTATATTATTTGAGTTGGAGTCTCACTCTGTCACCCAGGCTGGACTGCAGTGACATGATTAAGTCTCATTGCAGCCTTGACCTCCTGGGCTCAAGTGATCCTCTCACCTCAGCCTCCCAGGTAGCTGAGAATACATACAGAGACACACCACCATGCCAGGTTAATTTTTTAAAAAAATTTTTTTTTTTTAGAGACGAGGTTTTGCTATGTTGCCTAGGCTGGTCTCCAACTCCTGGGCTCAAGCAATCCTCTTGCCTCCCAAAGTGCTGGGACTGTAGGCATGAGCCACTATGCCCGGTTTAGGAAAGGTTGTTATTGAAGAAACATGAAATGGAAGAAATGTCCTCATAGAAGTGGCCTTAATTGCAAGGTTGTGGTTTTGGTGAAGTCTTTTGTGACAGTTCTTGCTGTCAGGTGGATATGAGTGAGGGCTCTCTCCTCATGGCCCCCCAGTGCCATTGTACCATCGTATCAATGTTTCACATAACTCCATTTTGATTCAAACAACCTTCATACATTTCTGTCACACCATGGGTGCTCTGAAAATACATTATAATAATTGAGTTAATAAGAAACTCAGCTCATGCTGAGATGGTGAAATGAAATGATATGTAAGTTCTCAACGTGATACTGGCACACCATGTGTGCAAACAATACGTTAGCTGCATGTAAAGAATTAAACAGGGGAGTTTGTAGGAAGACATCTTGGTGGGTTTTTATTTATTTATTTATTTTGATTTTGATTTTTAGAAGCAGGATTTATTGAGAAGACAGAAAAGCTCCCACAGTGAGAGGGGACCTGAAGGGGTTGCCCTGAGTTTTGTTTTTAGAGGAACTGGTTGCTTAGAGGAGTCTTCTTTTGTCTACAGGAACTGGTTGTTTAGGCTAAGTAATCTCCTAATCCAGTGGTACCAAAACTTTGCTGCACACTGACATCACCTGTGGGATCTTTACTGACAACTGACGCCTGGTTTTCACTGCCAGATGTTCTGATTTAATTGGGATGGTGTCCAATCTGGGCACTGGAATTTTTATTTTATTTTATTTTTTTTGAGTTGGGGGATCTTAGTCTGCTGCCCAGGCCAGAGTGCAGTTGCATGATCACGGCTCACTGCAGCCTCCAACTCCTGGGCACAGGCAATCCTCTTGCCTCAGCCTCTGGAATAACTGGGACTACAGGCATGTGCCACCACCAACCAATCTCAGCGAGTTTTTTGATTTTTCTGGAGAGATGAGGTCTCGCTATGTTGCTCAGACTGGTCTCAAGCAATCCTTGGAATTGGGATTTTTAAAGGATCCTATGGTGGGCAGATGAATGACCTTCCAAAGAATGGTCTCCCACTTCCTAATCCCAGAACCTGTGCATGCGTTAAGTCACACAGCAAAGAAAAGTTGAGGACACCCATGAAATTCAAGTTGTTCATCATCTGATCTTAAAATAGGGTGGTTCTCTTGCATTTTTTAAGTATACAGTATATCATTATTAGCTATGGACAACAGATCTCTTAAACTTAATCCTACTACTTAACTGACATTTTGTATCCTTTGACCAACATCTTCTGGCCACTTCCATGAGAAGTATAGTTTTCAGTGTATGGTTTTTTGTTCACTTTACTATTTTTCTCCCAAGCAGACAATATCATTCTTACTCTACTGCCAGGGATGACAAAGGGGTGATGAGGGTAATATAAAACTGTTTTTTTCTACCCTCTTCAATGTGTTTTTTCTTATTATTGTGCTACAAGAAGATACTGTGATGTCTCACCTTTTTTCCTTAGCTCTTTTTTTGGTGTAAATTGTTCAGATTGGTGTTTTTGTCAGGGGATAATCTCTGGGCAGTCCCCTTCTGCCATCTTTCTCCATCTCTTTCTCATTGTTTCATCATTTGCATAGAATTATCCAATTCAGAGATACTTTACTTAAGTAGGATTATGAATTAATGAAATTTTATTTTAAGTGGAAAAACTAGAGTGGTTAGCCTGGATTATCAAAGTGGGCTAACTGTAGTCATGAGAGTCTTTATTTATTTATTTATTTTTTAGTTGGAGTCTCACTCTGTCACCCAGACTGGAGTGCAGTGGCCGCTCCCGGCCATTGCAGCCTCTACCTGCTGGGCTCCGGTGATCCTTCCACCTCAGTCTTCCAAGTAGCTGGAACTACAGGTGGATGCTACCACGCCCGGCTAATTTTTTTGATTTATTGTATAGAGATGAGGTCTCGCCAAGTTGCCCAGGCGGGTCTCGAACCCACGGGCTCAGGCAATCCACTCACCTCAGTCTCCCAAAGCATGGGATTGAGAGTCTTTAAACTGAGGAAGAGGAGGGCAGACTAGTCAATGCCATTCATGTGACTTGAGAAAGACTTAAGCAGCCATTGCCAACCTTGAAAAAGAAAGAGGTCTATGAGTCCATCAATATAAGTGACTTCCAGAAGCTAGAAAAGACAAAAAAATGGATTCCGCCCAGAGCCTCTGGAAAGGAAGGCAGCCCTGCTGACACCTTCACTTCAGCCCAATGAGGCCCAAGTCAGACTACTGACCTCCAGAACTACAAGAAATATGTGTTGCCTTAAGCCACTAAGTGTGTGGTGATTCGTGACAGCAGCAGTAGACAACTAACAGATCTTTTTTTAGCATTTGTTAGTTATTAATGTTTTAGAGACGAGCTCTCGCTATGTTGTAGGCTGGTCTCGAACCCCTAGGCTCAAGCAATCCTTCTGCCTCAGCCTCCCAAAGTTCTGGAATTACAGATGAGAGCCACCACACCTGGCCGGAGCCACTGTTTTAACTGTTGAGACTGCCTTTTGCCAAGCTGGTCTTTCACCTGGAAAGAAAGAATGATTCACAGTAATAACAAGATGATGTTCTTACCTGGGTCATCCTTCCCGCTGAGGGCCAGCTGCCCCGCACTGTTGCTCCCCCAGCCAAATGAAGTCCCACAGAGTGACAGGGCGAAGCTGTGAGCCCCTCCAGCGGCCACCTGAGCCAGTGGGATTCCCTCCAGGGACCTCACCTTCTGTGGGACAGCTTGGGACAGGAACCCTTTCCCCAGACCCAGCTGCCCATCACTGTTTTTTCCCCATGAAAACACTTGGCTATCTATAAAAATAATGAAGAGAAATTCACAATTGTACACATATCGGAATATCAAATTCAAGTAGAAACTACCACTCTAATTCCATAAATTTTTTCAACTTTATTGAAATATAATTAACAAAGAAAATTACATATTTAAAACATCCAATGTGATGTTTTGATGTACGTATATATTGGGAAATGATGAATGCCACAGCCAGTTAATGTATCAATCACCTCACGTAGTTACCTTTTGTCTGTAATGAGAACATTTACAACCTACTCTCTTAGTAAATTTATTTTTATTTTATTTTGAGTCATGGTCTCACTCTGTCACCCAGGCAGGAGTGCAGTGGCACAATCATGGCTCACTGCAGCACCGACCTCTTGGGCTCAAGTAATATTCCCAAGTAGCTAGGATTATAGGTGTGCACCACCATGCCTGGCTAATTTTTTTAAATTTTTTTTTTTTTTTTTTTTTAGTTGAAGTCTCACTCTGTCACCCAGGCTGGAGGGCAGTTGCATGCTGGGCTCAGGCAATCCTCTCACCTCAGCCTCCCAAAGTACTGGGATTATAGGCGTAAGCTATCACGCCTGGCCATTTTTTTTCCCATCTTTTATAAAGAGGAGGTCTTGCTATGTAACCCAGGCTGGTCTCAAACTCCTGGGCTCAAGCAATCCTCCTTCCTCCCAAAGTGCTGGGATGACAGGCGTGAGCCACCACGCCTGGCCTCTTCTGTTTCTTAGTATGTAACATTAGGCATATTATTTAAAGTCTCTGAGTCCAGATTTTCTCATTTCTGAACTGAGGATATGAATCATACCCAGTTTCTGTGTTTTTTAGGTAACTCATGTAAAGCATTTAACATGGTAGTTGACACACAGATGACCAAAAAATGTTGGCTGTCCAGAGACCCTATGGTACAGTTGCAATGCTGAAGAACACACAAATGTTACATGTCTCTTGAAGAGGATCAAGATAGGCCACCTTGCCAGGTGTGGTGGCTCAGGCCTGTAATCCCAGTACCTTGAAAGGTGGAGGCAAGAGGATTGCCTGGTCCTGGGGGTTCGATACTAGCCTGGACAACACTCTACAAGACTTCCTCTCTATAGTTTAACAAAAATTAGCTGGGCATGGTGGCACATGCCTGTAGTTCCAGCTACTTGGTAGTGAGGCAGAAAGATCACCTGAGCCCAGCAGGTTGAGTACCGTTGCTGTGCACATGCCACTGCACTTAAACCTAGGTGACAGAGTGAGACTCCAATAAGGAAAAAGAGAGAATGAGAGACAGACAGACAGAGAGATAAGCCACCCTGAAATATGCTATTTTGGCATAAGGATTATTTTAAGCTGCAGACAAATGAAAATCAACAGCACTCTGGGAGGCCAAAGCTAGAGGACTGCCTGAGTCCAGGAATTTGAGGCAATCCTGAGCAACATGGCAAGACCTTGTCTCTACAAAAAATCAAAAAAATTAACCAGGTGTGGTGGTGCATGCCTGTTGTCCCAGCTACTCAGAAGGCTGAGGTGGAAGGATCACCTGAGCCCAGCGGGTCGAGGCTGTGGTGGCTGTAAGTGTGCCACTGCACTCCAGCCTGGGTGACAGAGTGAGACTCCAACTCAAAAAAAATGTAGATTCACAATTATTATGTGTTAAAATATTAATAAAAATGGGGTGCCTTTCTCTGTTAATCTGTCTTCTGTTCACTTAATTTGCAGGCTCCCAGATAGAGAACATGAGAGTATAGAGATAAATAAATAAATAAATACAAACTTTAAAAAGAAAAAATGTAGAGTCATGCTTTTGACATTTTTTTTTTTTTTTTGAGAAAGTAGGATTATTAAGAAGACAGAAATTCTCCCACAGTGGGAGGGGACCTGAAAGAGGTTGCCTGATTTTGACATCTTGACTTTTCTCTCTTTGAGACAACGAAATAGACACTTAGACCTTAGTCCGCTCATGTTTGCCAGTGTAGACAAGCCAGTCAGCAGAAAGAATAAAAGACTGGGAATAAGGCCACTGCTAAGTCGGCCAGTTAGGTCAAATAAACAGAGGCGGTCCTTTATGGCAACAGGGTATAATAAGAGTAGAGAAATTTGGAGGAAGAAAAATGGTAAGAACAACACATCCTACGAAACCTGGAGATTTAAAACCTTCTTAGTTGCATTAAAACAAACCCTAATGTGTTTTAAAAAAAATCTATAGTTCTCATTCTTATCCAAGAAATTATTTCCTAATGACACTCGGAGATCCAAAAATTGTTTTTTACCTTTTGATAATGCCAGGGAGTGGTAGTGTCCACAGGAAACTTGTATTATTTTTATACCCACAAAAGTTGTTATTTTCCTATAATAAAAATGAGACAAAAATCTATTAATCTTTATTTAAGGTGAGTTGCCAAGTGGACTACAGATATTCAAAAGTATCTCAGGTAATATGGCCTAGAAAAACAATTTTTTTCCTCATATTTCTGAAGTACGTTGATTTCAGCACACTCAAATAGTTTTTAATATGATATCAACATGTACAAAGGACAGGACAGAATCCAAAATAGTACATAATGTGGAAGTGATTTTTATTGGCTAATTTTGTGATTGATTCTAGAGATGAGGTCTCGCCAAATTGCCCCAGCTGGTCTCAAACTCCTGGGCTTAGGTAATCTTCTTGCCTCCCCCTCCAAAAGTGCTGGGATTACAGGCATGAGCCACGCACCTGGCCTCAACGCCTTCATCATCTAATTTAATCCCTATGAGATAAAGAAACCATTAGGTTAAATCATACAAAATTGCCATGTTATTGAATCAAAAACGGATAAATATCAGCAATTTCATATAGTTGAACTTAAGGGTACTCCAAGAGGTCAAATAGGTAACAAGGTGAAGAAAACCCTGATCTTTTCATTCCAAGTTCAAAGCTTATTACCCTAAGTCACATCACTCCCTCACAGAATTTTATGAACAGAAACAAGAGTAATTTCCTGGTACTAAAAAGCATGCATTTGAAAATTCCCAAGTATGTGATTGAGTGCGGAGCCTCATACTTACAACCTCAGCACTTCGAGAGGCTGAGGTGAGAGGATCGTTTGAGCCCAGGAGTTTGAGACAAGCCTGGGTAACATAGCGAGACCTCATCTCTATCAGTAAAAAAAGAACAAAAAGTAATATAATAAAGAAAATTCCCTAAGTATGTAATTCATAAAAACATAATTCAGAGCTATCACGTTACTTGTCCTAGGAAGCTGTTTGTCAGGAAATGTGATATTTCCCCCCATTTTACTAAATAAAATATTGAGACCCAGTGGCTTAAGACAAAGTAAAAGGTTAGGTTGGGAGAAAAACTTTTCTTCTTCTAACCTGAGTCCCATGTTTAGGGGCCTGCAAATTAACTGACAATAGGCAGATTAACAGAAGAAAAGACAAGGTTTATTTACACCTGGGCTCACTTTTGCTGAACAGCCCAAAGTAAAGTTATATACCTATATATCTTAAATGTTCCCCTGTGCTCAATACAGCAGTAGATGATTATGAATCATGAGTTGAAATTTGTTTAATGCTGCCAAAAGCTACTGGATTTCACTCCAAATAACAGTCAGTCCAACAACACAAACCCTGCTTGTAGAATGAAATGTTGTGTGAAGTCAATGCCCCAAATACCATCTTCCTCTTTTCCTCCACTCTTCTTCCTCTGTTTCTAGTTCTGTGCCACGTTGAGAGGGATGGGGAGCAGGGGTGGGGGGAAGAGAGGGAGGATGAAAGACAGAGACAAAGAAAAGACAGAGAGCTCCTGCCGTTGAAAAACGATGCCTGTTCAAACAACGAAAAATGCATTGTTGGTTGACTTGCCTCTTCCAATAAGCATTGTTTGGACAAAATAAATGAGCAGAAGCACCTAACTCCATTAAGAATGGCCACCATTAATAAATCAAAAAACAGCAGATGCTGGTATGGGTGCGGGGAAAAGGGAATGCTTCTACACTGTTGGTGGGAGTGCAAACCTGTTCAACTTCTATGGAAAGCAGTGTGGTGATTTTTAAAAGAACTAGAAATTGACCTTCCATACGACCTAGTAATCCCCCTCCTGGGAATATACCTGGAGGAACTCAATTCCACAAAAAAGATGCCTGCACATGCATGTTTATTGCAGCAATATTCACAACAGCAAAAACATGGAACTAACCATGCTTCTCATTGAAAGTGGACTGTATTTTTAAAATGTGGTACATATACATGATAGAATATTACACAGCCATAAAGAAGGACAAAATTATGGACTTTGCAGCAACTTGGATGGATTTAGAGACCATCACACTCAGTGATCTATCACAGAAACAGAGAACTGAGTACCACATGTTCTCACTCATAAGTAAGTCCTGAACATTCATCACAATACTACAAGGGAGGGATCAGCAGTCACGAGACACTGCCAGGGGAGGAGGGGGGCTCGTAACATCACTAAGGGTACTTGATCCTACACCAGGGAAGCGAGGACCAGTTGGAGGACCAAACTTCACCTGCAGGCAGACTACTAATGTACCTAATCCTGACTTGTACCCCACATCTTTACAGTAAAACAAAGAAAACAAGAAAGAAAGAAAGAAATGAGCAGAAGCATCTACAGGTTATGAAGGACGAACTTAGCAAACTTTGGAACTAAACTGTAGCGTATCATTCAAATTCCAACTTACTTAGGGTTGCTATATGTAAATCAACAATAAAAGGGGCCGTTATAGGGCTTCAGTGGGAGAGTGTGGAAGGTTCTGTTGGGCCTTCTGACAGTAACGGTGATGGGCAGTCTGTCTTCGTGATGGCTGAATTTGCAGGAAACTCCCAATGAGGGAGGTTCATGACAACCATATTTTAAGGAGGCTCCAGGGCAGTGTCAGAAAAAATGTTTTCTACATCTTCTGTAACTCAAATGCCCTCACTTTGAAATAGTCTTAGGGGCAGTAGTGGGAAACTGCTGGGGGTGAAGGGAGGCAGGATTGGTCGTAGCAGGAATCTGCAGGGGGGTGGGAGTAACGACACCTCATCAACAAGAGTACCTGCATAATGAACATTTGTATACCTAATCCTGAATTTTACCCCACATCTTTAAAATAAAAAATTTTTTTTAAATTAAAAAATAGACTGGGCACGGTGAATCACGCCTGTAATTCCAACACTTTGGGAGGCCAAGGCAGGAAAATTACCTGAGCCCAGGAGTTCAAGACCAGCCTGGGAAACCTTGACTCTACAATAAATCAAAAAATGAGCCAGACGTGGTGGCACGTGCCTGTAGTTCCAGCTACTTGGAAGGCTGAGGAGGAAGGATAATCTGAGACCAGCAGCACAAGGCTGCGGTGGCCATGAGCATGCCACTGCACTCCAGCCTGAGTGACAGAATGAGACTCCGACATACACACACACACACACACACACACACTCACACACACACACAAACACACACATTAAAATAATCTTTATACTCACAGTGGAGACCCAAGTGTGTCCCCACAAAGAATCCCATCTTATTCCACTCTCCGCTTTTCCTGCTTGGGATTCTAATTAAGAAATCATTGGTGATGTAAGTTCTTTCCTGCCTTCTCTGGACTGCAGTCCTTGAAGTCAGGAGCTGTGTTAGTCATCGTCATTATCATTCTTGCAGTCATCTTTGTCATCGTCATCTTTGTAGCCTGGCATTTTGCCAGGCACATGGTACCCCCCGCCCCAGAAAATGAATTAATGAAGGAGTGAATGTAAACACTTACTCGGGTATAGAACATGTTTTTGTAAATTTTCCATTTCCCAGCTGCCCTTCAGAGCCAACTCCCCAGGCAAAGACTCTTCCTTTGTGGCAGACAGCCAGGGAGTGCTCCTTCCCACAGCTCACAGAATCAACGCGTAGAGTTTGCAATGCCGGAATGGGTGCTTTGGGAGCAAAAACAAAACAACCCCCCCCCAATTATTAATTTAGCAACAAATTCAAAATAGAACTTCTCTTCAAAAAGAAGGGTTGCCCAGATGCCTTGTCTCCTCCAGTGGTTTTTGAAATCAAGACCTAAAGTCCATGCTAAATGTCTGCAGGAAAGAAGCTCAATGTGTATAACTCTGTCTTTATGGGAACATCTGTGTTAAAACAATCAACCAGGAGACCATGCTCCTCACTAATTATCAAGGAGATGCAAATTAAAACTACACTGAGATACCACCTAACACCAGTCAGAATGGCCATCATCAATAACTCAAAAAATAACAGATGGAGAAGATGTGGCGAAAAGGGAACACTTCTATACTGTTGGTGGGAGTGTAAACTAGTACAGCCTCTGTGGAAATCAGTGTGGCGATTCCTAAAACTCCTAAAAATTGACCTTCCATATGATCCTGCATTCCCCTACTGGAAATATACCCGGAAGAACTCAGGTCACTCTATAAAAAAGATACCTGCACACACATGTTTACTGCAGCATTGTTCACAGTAGCAAGAACATGGAACCAACCGTGCTGCCCATCAAAAGAGGACTGGATAAAAAAAATGTGGTACATATACACAATGGAATATTACACAGCCATAAAGAAGAACAAAAT
>CAUYQG010086793.1:0-16294 GCA_963574415.1 Tarsius wallacei
TTTGAAACCGAGTCTCCGCCATGGAAATTCTTGCGCTGCCGCCGCTCTCTCTCTGCTCTCTGGGGTCGTTCTCTCGCTGCTCTCGGCTCAGTCACAGGCCAACTTCTTATCATGCAAGGTTTTATTTTGCTTAAAGGAAAACAGTGTCTGGTCTAGGACAGTAGTAGCTGTGACCTACCATATATTTAGTGCATTAGTAATGTGAAATATGGTGCATGAGTACTTAAACATATTCTGTTTTACTGACGCAGTTATGTAGGTAATATTCCTATTTTATGAGGAAACAGGTAAAATAATTTGCACAAATACACAAAAATTGTTGAAAATTCTTAATTTAAAAATTTAAGCACCTCAGGCATTCATTCTAGAGTTGTGCTGACAGGACTATTTATCTGTTTGTCTTAGGAATGTTTGGTTTCCTGGAGATCTTGGAATATAGTCTAGTATTCTTTATTTATAACTCTGTAGTTTTCATCTGTCTATTGTTTCATTTGTTTTTCTTCATTACTTTATTCCCAGAATCTAGAATACTACTTGGCAAAGAGTAGACATGCAGTTAATACTTCTCGAGAACCTAAGTTTGCATTCCTGAATGCATGAATGAATATAAATAATGCTTCTACTGCACTCTTAGTTACCTTTCAATGACATATCCTGTCCCCTTCCTGTATTCCTCCCTCCTCCCTTGCATGCTTTTCTAACAGGGAGGCAGGGGAATATATTGGAAGGATAATAGATTTCAAATTTTGCTCTGTCTCTTCATAGTTGTGTGAGCTTGTGCCATGGCAATTGCAGATAATACCAGTCAAGGACCTGGCACATAGTAGATTGTGTAACATAGTGATTAGAAGAATGAACTTTGAAGCCACACTGCCTGGGCTTAGAAATCCTAGTTCTCCCACAATCAAGCTCTGTCATATTAAAAACATTGCTTGACTTTTTGTGCCTCTGATATCCTCTAAGAAAAAATGACTTGACAATAGAATCTACCTAATAGAATTGTGAAAATTAAGTGAATTCATATATGTAAAATTCTGAAAACATTGCTTGGCATAATAGTCCTATCTATGTCTTCGTTATTATTACTATTATCAGGTTTTGAATAACGATAGCCATTTTTTATATATTCATGCTTGCTTATGAGAAGAGATTATCTAGATATAGTTTAGCTACATAAAAGTGTCCTGAAAGGGAGAAGTAGTGAGGATACAAAGTCTTGTTTGTCTTAGTTTTCCCTCAGTCCCTGTTTTCCTTGTACATGGGAAATAACTAACTTTTATTAAGCATCTACTTTATGCTACACGATAAGGAAAATGTTTTACTTAGATTTTGTAAATTGAATCCTCATAACAACATCTTGAAATAGGTAGAATTATCATCATCTTACAGAAAAGTACTTGTCCAATGCCACAAAGCTAGAAAATGACAGAGCCAGTTCAATCTGACTTAAGCTTTTTTGGCTGGGGGGGGGGCAGGGCACTTCACGAAGAAGTAATGGTTCTTGATCACCTGCTCTCTGACTGAACAGTCAGTTCCCCTTGGGTGAGTATCTACTGTCCTTATGCTTGTCTTTGGATCCCTATATGATTACTCTTTTATTATTCAGAATCCAGACTACCATTATTTAATCTGAACTTTCACAGCTTCAGTTGGTCTCCAAGTTTGGGCCTTACAAAAGAACATCAACTTATCATGGTTACCACCATATATAGCCTGGTTATTTTCTTTGCATATTTGGAAATTTGTTTGTGTTGATGATTCCAAACCAAGTCAATGAGATTTTGAAGGCATAGACATAGATACCACTCACAAATTATCTAATGACATCTGTATGAGGGTATCCTCATTTATAGTTGTTTGTAAAAATAAATTCTTGCAAAGGCAAGTCAGAGTCCTCATTAAATATGGTATAGTATGTCTATACATTTAATAGTATGCAGCAAATAAAATAATGAGGTGGCTCTTTATATATAAGATATGGAATGAGATCCAAGGAATATTTTGAGTGAAAAGTGAAGAATAATTTGTATAATATGATATATTTGTATGAAAAAGCCTTTTCTCTATTATCTATCTATCTATCTATCTGTATGTCTCTGGAAGGATGCACAAAATCTGATAATAGTTGATGTTGGAGAGGAGAGAGGGACTTCTTCACTGTATAGTTTTTTTTTTACATTGTGATTATTGAAACATGTGCTCATGTTACCTGTTTATAATAAATATGATTAATACCAAATTAAGAAAGTTAGAATTTTTTCACTTTTTAGATAAGTAATAAAAATATTACTAGTCCATTAAAGGAACATGGCACCAGTAATTAATAACTATGAAGCAGATCTAAAGGTACTGATATGTAAATAGTTCTGAATTTTAGTAATTCATAAAACAATAAGGTACAGAACAATGAATATAATATGATTCATTTTGTGTGACGGAGGGAGATAAAGAACTGAAAACCAAGGGAGGAAGAAAGGGAGGAAGCAAAGGAGAGACAAAAGCTTTCACTTTTCATTTGTACTTTTCTGTAGGTGAAAGTACACCTACAGAATTATTGTTGAATTATTGAACCATGTACATATTTTTTGTTTCTCTTATGACAGCAGCATTCATCTGCAAAAAAAAAAAAAGCAAACAAAATATCCAGGCTCAGCCATGTGACCTTGGTTAAGTCACTTAACCTCAGTGAGCCTCAATTACTTCATGTGTAAAATAGGAATAATATTACATGTGTTGCTAGGAGAATATAATGACTTAATAGATGTAAATTTCTTGACATACAATTATTTAACAAATGTAACAAATGGCAATTATTGTGTCACCTTCTAGCTTTTTTAAACTTTTTTATTTTTTGGTTTTGTCACATTGGACATGCTATAGTTTCAATTAGGGCAGCAATTGGAGTAGTTTAAGATCTGTAGGGTGATATACATTGGTGGAGTGACCAGGCTCTAAACCTCAGCTTGCCAACAAAGGCTCTTAATGCTAGAGTTGTGTGTATACTAGACTATTGATTTATGGCGGTTGAAATCACTACTTGTGCATGTTTAACAAATGGTTACTGAGAGCTCACTAGGTACACAATTCTAAAGAACAGGTGGGAGCTACTCTAAAAGAAAAGGTGCATATAATGATTTTTTTGGTAATTCTTTAAAATCCCCCTAGAGTCTATGGTTATATCTTTCTTTCATTCCTTACATTAACTCAGTTTTACACACACATTTTCTCCTCTTTTTCAATCATTCTTGCTGTAGTTTATTTGTTTCATAGGTATTTGAAAGTTGGTTTTACTCATCTTTTCATACTGGTTTTGTTGATATTGTTTCTATTTTTTTCGGTGTCATTAAATTTTCTTTTGAGTTCCTTATATTTTAATATTTATTTTTCTATTATTTTAACTTGAATACCTTATATATTGTCTTGCTGTTTTATTTTTATAAATAATAGCCTATTAGGACAGCTTTAGCCATAGTCAATACATTTTCATGAGGCTCTTTTGTGAATTTCTGGATATTTTGCAGTTTTGTTTACCTTTTACACACATTGGTTACATGAAAGAATGTTTTCAAAATAACCATCTTCTAAAAATCATCAGTTTTTGGGTTTCTAGCATTTCTGAATTATAGTAATTTAGCAAATTGACCAAGACTGCATCTAAATTCTTTAAGGATTTAAGAATCTCTTTGTGTGGCATGATTATTTTTTGTTAATGATTGATGAATCAAGAGAATATTCTTAATGGAGTAAAAGCTCTCTTTCTCTACATGCTTGAGCATGTTGGCTGTATTTTTAAATTCTTGCACATATCCTTACTTTTGATGCCTTGATCTGTCCATTTCTGAGATAACTATATTATCTGTATATCTGATCAACTTCTCTTTTTATTCCTAGTAGTTTATGCTTTATCTATTTGCCTGCTTTTTAAATGCAGTATATTACTGTTACCGCATCCTCATGTGTTGTAACATTTTGTTTTAGCTTTGAAATTTACTTTATCTGATATTAAAGTCACCACTCTGCTTTCTTGTTGTTCATATTCACCTAGTATATCTTTGCCTAAGCTTTTGTTTTCAATCTTTCATTATGTCTTTGTTTTAGGTGAATTGTTTTAAAAAACTGTATAGTTGAACTTTTTTTTTTTTTAAACCACATATGGCATTGCCCTCTGACAAGGGATTCAAACTTATTATGATATAATTGGTTTAATCCTTTTCACTTAATATGTTTATAATTTCTCATACTTGCTTTTTCTCTCTCTTTCTTTGCTTTTTCTGTCTTGATCTAATTTATTTTTTTACATTTTGTATTATTTTATTTATATGACATTTTTAGAAAGTATAGAACTACAGAAATCATTAATTACCTGAGTTTAGGTTTACGGATGGGAATGGATTCAAACAGAGAAAGGGAATTTTAGATGTGATGGAAGTGTTTTAAAACTGGATAGTGGTGATGGTTGCAAGACTGTATACATTTACTCAAAAATATTAAATTTTATATTCAAAATGATTCAATTTTATGGTTTGTCAGTTATACTTCAATAGAAGTTATTTCTTTTTTATATTTTATTTTAAAGATGTGGGGTACAATTCAGGATTAGGTATACAAGTGGACATTGTACAGGTAAAGTTTGGGCCCCCCTTTGGTCCCCACTTTGCCTCGTTTGAGATCAGGTATCCTTATTAATGTTGTGTCCCCACCTCCACCCTGGCAGTATCCTGCTACTGCCAATCCCTTTCTTATAGTATTATGGTAAATGTTCAGGGTCCGCCAACTGTCAAAGACCTGACATCCAGGATCTACAAGGAACTCAAACATGCCGAAAGGGGAAAAAAACCAAATAGCCTCATTAAAAAGTGGGCAAAAGACATGAATAGACGCTTCTCAAAAGAAGATATATGGACAGCCAACAGACACATGAAAAATTGCTCAGCCTAATTTGTTTTTATTTACTTTTTCTCCTTTTTGTTTGGTGGCTCTATTTTGCTTTGTCATTTTCTAATGCTATTGTCCCGTTTTTAAGACTTATCATTCAAATTATAATTGTATATAACAATTAAATAATAATCTTATAGCACTCAGGTTATTTTACTTGTCTTATCTCTCCTCACATACTTAAGACCCATGGTGTAGGGTTGCCAAATTTAGCAAATGAAAATACAATATTCCTGGTTAAGTATGAATTTTAGGTGAACAACATACAGTTTTTAGTGTAACATTCTCATGCAATAATTGGGGCATACTTATACTAAAAATTATTCTCTATTCATCTGAAATTCAAATTTGACTTGATGTCTTATATTTTATCTGAAAATCCTACCTTTATGTACTTTTGTGTCTCTACTCCCCAACTCTGGGGTTTTGCAGAGTTGATGTACAATGCTAAGTTTCAGAGTATTACTAACAAAATATTTGTTAGTTGAGTACATACACATAATATCTCTGAACTCCAGTTTCTGTTTACTCAGAGAATTCATGCTTGTTTCCCTACTCATTGTTTAGGACTTTCTTAAAATGATATTTTCCTGACTTCCTGGCTTCAAAGTACACATCTTTTTACCTCCTCAGCCTAATCTATTGCCTCACAGGGGACGACATTGGATAATTCACTGAAGGTGTCTCAAATAAAAACTGATTAATGCACCTAGGAGGCTCTAAATAAATACTTGTTGAGTGGATGAATTGTTTAGTGAATAAATGCCTAAATAAAATATTGTATTTTACAGGTGAAATGTATAGATGTTGTCCAGGCTTATATCAACAGAATCAAGGATGTTAACCCAGTGATCAATGGAATTGTCAAGTACAGGTGAGCAGTTTCACTTTCTTGAGTCATAGCTGATAATTTTTTGTTCTATTTCTGTGACCATGCCATCTTAGCATATTTTCTGAACTCTTTATCCTCTGTGTCCTTCCTTTGTTTTCACTGAGACCTGCCCTGACTTTTAATTGCAGTACTTTCTGCCTTTTTTTTTTTTAATTTAGTTTTTATGTTTATGTGTCTGCTACTTGCCTTCTATTGACAGTAAGATCTTTGATGGCAAGGACAAAAGTGTATGTGTTTTGCATATCCAACATCCAGAACAAGGCCAAAAACTTGGTAGATTTTATTAAATGCTTATTGAATTAATTAATATTTTGTACTGACTCTAGTAGAAGATTCCCCCTACACACACACACACACACACACACACACACACACACACACACACACACAGACACACAGACACACAGACACATACACACATACACACACACACACACACACACACACAACACTTTCCAATGTGGATTGCTATAGAAGATGGTGTTTTGTACAGGTATCCTGTATGTAACCTCCATGTCTCAGTTGTTAAGTAAATTCTTCTCAGCAGCTGTGAGATATTAGAGGGCCAAAAACTTGGATTAGTTTTTTTGTAGCATTCTATCCAATAACTAGCACAGTTTTTATTCTTAGCACATCATGATATAGGGTAGCATTTTGCAGATCTTTGTCATTCATATACTACCTTCAGGATTTTTGTCTTGTTTGCACATCAACTCTATTGTTATTAATTAATATATTTATAAAAATTGAATTACTTATTTTAATGTAAATCAATAATGTTTAAATGAAACTTTATATCACTACAACTATTGAAAACTATTATAATTTTACATGGACAGTTAATGTTAATGTAATTAAATAAAAATAGCCAAGTCTATGAAATTATAAGCAATTGTAACATATTTGTGAAATATAAGTACTAAAGCAAATGGATTTGTATTGTACAAGTTATTTTATACATGTTTTAAAAATTCAGCCATCTCAACAGCTTTTCAAAAAAATACTATAATTTCTGTCTTATAGATGGGAATAGTGTGACTCAGAGAAGTTAAATTACTTGCCCAGACTCACATAGCTAGTATGTGGCAAAGCCATATTCAGATATAGAGACATCTGTTGCCAAAGCTTACAAAAACAGAAGTACAGGTAGTCTTTATGTTTCTTGTCTCTTTCCTTTTCTATGAACCAGCTTTTATCTGAAATGCAATTTGAGGGTACTTTCTTGGACAGAGTATATCTTTAAATATTTGATAGAAAGGAAAATTTTGTTATTTATAGTTTTCTGTTGTCTTTTAAAAAGAAGTGCTGAATTCTTTTGTGGATAAATATAAAGATCTAAGAAAATATTAAATTGTTTTTGTTGAAAATAATGGATTTGGGCTACAACTAGAAGACTGGAGAAGCTGCTTGTAGATAAGGGAAGAAATCAGAGCAGGGCGGTGACTGTCAGCGGACTGAGGATTTGGGGAAAGGGGAAACACAACTGCTTCTAGGACAGAGACCTTAGGTAAAATGTGAAGATGTTCAGAAATAATTTTATGAATTTTACTCATGCTACATGTGAAATTAGTGTTTTTCTCTCCTCTTTTAGAGTGTCCTTAAATAGCTTTATTGTTGTAACAATGTTTCTATTGTACTTTAAATTTAAAATATTGCCAATAAAATGAAAAATATGTATAAAACAGCTATTTCAGAACTTTACATCAATCACTCATTGTTAGCACTTTTGTTGTTATGATTATTAATACAAGGGCTCAATAAATGGAGCTGTGTTTATGGTTATATACAGTTCTATTATATTGTTATCCCCATTTGCTTGAAACTAAATCTGACTCCTAGGGAAGTTCAGTGATTAAAATCTCATAGCTAAGAAATAGTAAAAGAATATATGGGCTCTAATTATGCTGGTTCCTAGTGTTCCCTTTCTGCTTTTAATTGACTGATGAGAAAACATTCACTACTTTTTTTAAACCTTATTGTCAAACTTGTTCTTCTAACTCTAATTAACCAACAAGTTTTTCTGGCTCTTCTTCCTTATTCCCATCATGCCAGCCTTTTCTGTTTCATCAGATCCTATAGTTTTAATCATCTAGAGCTACTGGATTCCCCTTATTATATTATGCTTTCTGTTATCTACATAACTTTGTGTTTGCTGCTCTTTCTGCTTGGAACACCCTCCCTTTCCTAACTCCTTTATTTGGCTGACTTAACTTTTTAGGATTCAGGTCAGACCTCAACTGTATTTATCTAATTGTTTCAGCCTGTAAACCTCTGAGTTTCTGGACCATATTGTGCTCATGTCACACTATTTTTACAAAGAAAACACACTATTTTAACAAAAAATTTAATATAGGGAATTAGTAAACTAAATGTTCATGAACTAAATAAACAAAAAATTAACATGGAAGTAACACGGAGATCATGGCTGAAGGAAACAAAAAAATTAGGTTGGAATTATCAGAAGCTAGATGCTAAAAGGAGGTGCCTGCAGACCTAGAACCCAGACATCTGTGAAAAAGGTGCTGCCCCTCTGCTTCTGATACCTCAGAAGCTTAAAAAAAGCATCTCACACACAGAACTGAGGTTTAGACTTTTATGGAACAGTTGCCAGCTGACTGATGCTCATATATCTGAAGTGGTGCGATGAGACTGGCTCTAGAGTGTGGAAAGAAATAGAAAACTGGGACCAACTACTGTTGCTTGGATGTTGGAACAATGTTATTGGGAACAGCAAGCAAACTGGAAGAAGCAACTTCCTTCATCTTTTTTCTTTTCTTATAGTCTTTCTATACCTCCCCATATTTGAAGGATCTAAGAGGACACCAATTATCAAAAGAAAATTTAGGTTTCTGAGTCCTATCATAAAGTGGTTTATAGAAAACTTGGTTCAGTGCTGACAGACAATAGTATAGTGACTAGTTCATCAATGCATTGTCATTGTGGTCTTGATTGTCTCACTCACCAGGCAATGAGCTCCTTAATGGCAGGGAGCATATCTTATTCATGTTAGGGTCTTTAGTATCTATCACATGATCTGACATGTAGTATTTTTTTAGTACATAATAAATTAATGTATCAGATTATAGACTATGTTCATTTTTGAGCCCTCAAATGCAACTTCCTTTTATGCTTTGAAAACTGTGGGATTTCTATTGACCATAATACTATAAGACTTGGATTGGCAGTAGTGGGATACTGCTGGGGTGGGTGGGTGGGATGGCACAGCATCAATAAGAGTACCTGATCTCAAACCAGGTAAAGTGGGGACCAAAGGGAGGCCCAAACTTTACCTGTATGATGATCACTTGTATACCTAATCCTGAATTGTATTCCATATCTTTAAAATAAAAAAAAATTTAAAAAAGAAAACTATTGGGTTTCTAAGTATTTCTGGGTTATGGCCTATAGTTCTGTTTTTATTTATTTCCTGGAAAAGTACAGATTTGCTATGAGTTTTAGGCTTTGCTCCCCAGAGCATCTGTAAACATTCCAGCCAATAGATATTTTATTTCCAAACTTTGTATGACATGGAAATGGTCAAGCCAAAGTTGCTGAGGGTCCCAGAGTACAGGGATATCAAGACACAAAAATACACACTTATAGACTCACATACATAGGAAGAAATTTTTTATTTGTTAGTTATTTTGTGACCCTAGCCATGTTTCTGAACCTCTCTGAGTCTTTTATTGTTTCTAAAATGGAAAAATAATATGCATTCTCAAGGTTTATAGTTTTATAAAATTAAATATTTATAAGAACAGAATAGAGAACCCAGAAATGAAACTACATACCAACAACCAACTGATGTTTGGCAGAGTTAACAAAAATAAACAATGGAGAAGGACACCCTATTCAATAAATGGTGTGGAAAAAAAATTGACTAACCATATGCAGAAGAATTAAACTGAACCATATATAAAAATTAACTCAAGATGGATTGAAGACTTAAATATAAGACTTAAAACTATAAAAAGTCTAGAAGAAAACCTAGGAAACACTCTTTTGATCTAGGCAACTAATTTATGATGAAGACCACAAAAGCAATTGCAACAAAAACAAAAATAGACAAATGGGACTTAATTAAACTAGAAAGCTTCTGCACAGCAAAAGAAATAATCAACAGAGTAAACAGAAAACCGACTGAATGAGAGAAACTATTTGTAAATCATGCCTCAGACAAATGACTAGTATTCAGAATCTACAAGGAGTTCCAACTCAACATGAAAAGAACAAATAACCTCATCAAAAAGTGGGCAAAGGACATGAATAGACACTTCTTAAAAGAAGATACACAAGTGGCCAGTAAACATATGAAAATAATGTTAAACATCACTAATGATCAGAGAAAGACAAATTAAAGCCTCAATGAGCTATTACCTCACACCGGTTAGGATGGGTTTTGTTAGACAGTCAACAACAGATATTGGCACAGTTGCAAAGAAAAGGGAACACTCATCCACTGTTGGTGGGATTGTAAACTAGTTCAACCTCTATGGAAAACAGTATGGAGATTTAAAGAACCAAAAATTGATTTACTGTTTAACCCAGTAATCCCACTACAAGGGATCTACCCAAAGGAAAATAAATCAAGATACCTGTATCCGTTTATTCATTGCAGCACTATTCACAATAGCAAAATCATAGAACCAACCTAAGTGCCACCAACAATTAACTGGATAAAGAAAATATGGGATCTATCTGTCTATCTATATCTATATCTATATCTATCTATCTATCTATCTATCTATCTATCTATCTATCTATCATCTCCCACAGAATACTATGTGGGATATATATACACCATAGACTACTATGCAGCCATAAAAAAATGAAGTCATGTCCTTTGCAGTAACATGGATGGAGCTATATAGGTCATTATCTTAAGTGGGCTGACTCAGAAACAGAAAACCAAACCCTGCATTTTCTCCCTTATATGCAGTAGCTAAATGGCCACAAAGATAGAAATAATAGGCACTAGGGACACCAATAAGCAGGAGGGTGGGGAGGAAAGTAAGAATTCAGAAATTACCTATTGGGTGCAATATTTATTATCTGGGGAATGGGCCACTTGGGACCCAATCTCTGCCACTACACAATATGTCCACATAAGAAACATGCACGTATACCCCTGGATCTAAAATAAAAAGGAAAGAATGTTTATAATATGTACAATTCTTTTATTTATCCCACAAATGGTTGTTGAATGCCTACCGTATGCCCAGTACTGTGCTAGGTGTTGGAGGATACACTGTCCCTGACCTTTTTCAGCTCACACTCCAGTGGTTGAAACATATAAATAATAAATGTTTACAGCACAATGGAGTTAGGGTTCTGATAGGGGAAGAAGAGAATATAGTGGAAGCACAGAGAATGCTTACTATTTAACACTGGAGGAGTGTCAGGGAAAGCTTTCGGGAGAAAGTGATTTAAAAACAGAGTCTTTATATATTGTTTTATAATACACAGTGATCTATTACAGAAACAAAAAACTGAGTACCACATGTTCTCATAAGCGGACCCTGAACATTTATCATAAACTATAAGAAAAGGATTGGCAGTAGCAGGATGCTGCCAGGGAAGGGAGGGGGCACATAACATCAATAATGGTTCCTGATCTCAAACCAGGCAAAGTGGGGACCAGAGGGAGACCCAACGTTTACCTGTACAAAGACCACTTATCTACTTAATTCTGAATTGTACCCCACATCTTTAAAATAAATAAAAATAAACTTAAAAAAGAATCAATCATAAATTGTATACATATATCAAAATATTGCATGTATGCCCAAGTATATACAACTATTATGTATCAATAAAAAAAACCTAACCATCCTTAACCCTGAAAATCAGAACTTTGAAGAATGAATAAAAGTTAACCAGGTAGCAGCACCATGTAGTGGAGGAGCTGTATAGCTTTCTACCGCAGACTGAAGGTAGACTCTTCCTTGGATTTTGTTCTCCTACACTTGCCTCTACTTAAATCACTAGGTAAGGGCAGGAATTCAGGATATGTGGATTTTTAAAAAGCCTCTCAGACCTCTGTCAAGTCTTTTACTCAACCCACACTGGCCAGCCTATGTATCATTCTGGTGTCACAGCCACCCTTAGATTCCATTCTTTGTCTCCATAAAGGAAATGGTTAGTATTCTTGGCTGAGTTGCTTAGTTTTAGACTGGCTGAAATTATGGTGTGTGTGTGTGTGTGTCAGGAGTCAAGTACTGCCTTGTGGTACTATGCCTGTGTATAAGGATATCTAGGCCCCCTTATGCCTATATCAACCTTCTCTTAGAGCTCTCTGCTTATGCTGATTGTGTATGGCTCAAGTTTGGTCAATGTTAATGAAGAGACTTTCAAAACCTTAGGAAAGTGTCCATAGTTAAAGCAGTATCTTTGCTCCATTCTTGGCAAGAATAGGACTGGAAAGTCTGACTGTCCTGTCCTATCTGATTGGGAAACTCCTGGGAACCAAGTGTTCAGGAGCACTGTCTTGCTATCGATAAAAAGGCTGTCAGTAATTGGTGCTGATAACATCAGTACTAGTAGGATGTGTTGAAGAAGTAGCTGCTGCAGTTCTTCTCATTATTTTTCTAATACAGAGTCTTGTAGCCTACTTCCTATATTTCATGTTGCAACTCATCTGTGTTCTGTGATTTGGGCAGTTTGACTTTGGCTTTAATCTGCTGTAATTCTAATCCTTTAATTTTCCTGACAGGAATTTTGTTGACTCTTAGGAGAACCTGGTGATATTAGTAATAACAACCATTTATTAAGTGGCTCCTGTCTGCGAAGTATTGTGTTTTATGCATTATTTCACTTAATTGACAAAGATTGTAGATCTTACGGTTACCATCATTTTATACTTGGGGAAACTGAGTTTTAGGAAGTTGTCACTTGCAAGCTTATGTAACCTCCCAAGATTAGTCTGTCTCCAATACCTGGAATCTAATCATTCTGCATTACTGCTTTTTGGATGGCAAGATTCTGTGTGTTTCTAGGAGCCAGGTTATAATATTTTCAGATTAGCATAGTGCTTTCCTCACTGGCTATCATATCTTTCTCATTTTTCTGGCATAAGTAAGCATCTCAAAGTTTAGTTAACACTTATTTTCTTTAAATCCTTACTTCCTAGTGACACCTACACTAACTGAAATCTAACTTCTGTTCTTACCACTCAGTTCAAAATGCCCCAATAACTCTATCATTTTGAGTGTTTTTTGCTGCAAAATCCAGAAAACCCAGCACAAAATGACTGAAAACAATAAGGAGAATATATTATCGCACAAAACAAGAAGTTATTTGGTAGGTTAGCTCTAGAATTGATTGATTCAGCAGCTAAAAAATTTCATCAATAGTCTATGTACTCAGTTTTTTTTTTTTTGCCTTGGATATTCTAGTTTTCAGCCTTATTCTTAGGCTAGATCTGCTCATTGTCATAAGATAGCTGCCATGCCTCATGTCCCAAGACTCAGATTGTGTCCAGATGCCAGTAGGTAAACCAATTAGTAGCAAAGTGAATCGAATCACTGTGATTGCATTAAGCAAATATGACATCATACCTTTAAGACTAAGGATTGGACCCATTTACTCTAAAGCATATCACAGTAAAACAGAGTTGCCTGAAAAAAATGAGGTTCTATTTGCATAGGGGAAAAGTGGGTCTTAGATAGGCAGCCAGCAATATCTGTAGTACTTGGTAGTGTGACTTTGGCGAGTCCTTAATCTATCTTTATTTCAGTTTCCTCATTAATATAATGGGACTGGTATTATATATTTAATAAGATTGTTATGAAGATTGAATTACTTAATGAATATCAAATACAATATTGACATATCAAATTTACTCAATAAATGGTATATGATGGCATTATCAAAAATACAATGGTCTTGATTTTGATTATCACTACCTTTGGCTTCTAGAATAGCCTGGTTTATTATTTTATTGTTTACCTCTTATGCATCTAAATGCATTTCATTATTCCTTAAGTTTTGATTCTGGAATTGTATATATGTGTGTGTATATATGTAGATGTACACACACATATACAGGGGTGCCAAAAAAAGTACACATTTTAAGTATGATGTTCACTTGAAAGATGGTGTTAATCAAATGATTGCTAGCATCACCATGTGACAGGCAGGACAGTGAAAGAAAATGATAGAAGCATGGTTGAGTGAATGTCATACCACATATTGCTACTGTAATTTCATTCAACTTCTTTTAAAATGCGTATACATTTTTTGGCATCCCCATGTGTGTGTGTGTGTGTGTGTGTGTGTGTGTGTTTCATGTATAAAGTTATATATTTATTCATGGTGATCTTCTATAACTCCAATATCATTTGGACACTTATAACTCCCAGAACTTTATCTGTAGCTGAGACATTTTTTTCTAAGCTCTCTCTCTCTCTCTCTCTCTCTCTCTCTCTCTCTCTCTCTCTCTCTCTCTCTCTCTCTTTCTCTCTTTCTCTTTCTCTCTCTCTATGTATATATATGACTTTGTGTGCTCATATATCTGGATGTCCCATGAACACATAAAGTCAAAATAATTAAGCTAGAACTCATCAATTTTCTGTACTGTTTTATCTCAGCAAATGATACTACCATCTACCAAGTCATCTAAACCATAAAACTGAAAAAGAACTTCATCCTCCACATTTTAATTTTCTATGAAACTTATGCTTTAAATATTTCTCTTAAGATCTACTCTCTAAATAGCTCTCCACATTTCTCCATCCCAAATTTTGTCATTGTATTCCCAACTGCCATCATCTTTGCCTACTGCTGTGTTCTTTTTGGTTCCAATTTTTCTCTCTCTTTCATAATTTTTACCCTGCAAAAGTCAAAAATAATATTTAAATCATTAAAGAGATCATGCCCCTTTTCTACTTTAAACATTTCAATCCCCAAACTACATAGAATGTTTTGTAAGGACACTTCATGGTATGACATTCCTTAGTTTTTGAACTGTATCTTATGCCAGTTCTCCCATACATAACTGCCTTGTTATTCCACTAGGGTCTTTTTTGCTTTTCATCTGCAGAGTCCCTTCTGGTTCAACAACAGTTCCCTGAATTATTTTTACCGCCTAATCACAAACTTTCTCTTTTAGCTACTGCCCTCATCATATGTCAATTTCTCTCTGGGTCCTCCTTTCCCTAGACTTGTTGAAGACTGGAACACTATACCTCTAGATTTTGTCTTGACTTTTTCTTCCTTCTTTCCTTCCTTCCTTTTTTTTTGTTGGAGTTTCACTCTGTTGCCCAGGTTAGAGTGCAGTGGCACACAGCCACCGCAACCTCGAACTGCTGGGCCCAGGCGATCTTTCCGCCTCAGCCTTCCAAGTAGCTGGAACTACAGGCACCTACTACCATGCCCGGCTAATTATGTCTTGACCTTTTCTAAACATGAACCTGGGTCATAGGGAAGGTCAATTTCTAGTTCTTTTAGAAATAGCCTCACTGTTTTCCATAGGGGTTGAACTAGTTTTCATTTCCAGAAATAGTCAATCTCCCTACTGGGAATATACCTGGAGGAACTCAAATCATTCTACAAAATAGATACCTGCACATGTATGTTTATTGCAGCACTATTCACAATAGCAAAAACATGGAACCAACCGTGCTGCCCATCAGAACTGGACTGGATAAAAAAAAAAGTGGTACGTATGCACAATGGAATATTATGCAGCCATAAAGAAAGACAAACATATGGACTTTGCAGTAAGTTGGATGGATTTAGAGTCAGAGTACCGTATGTTCTCACTCATAAATGGACCCTGAACGTTTACCATAATGCTATAAGAAAGGAATTGACGGTAACAGTATTCTGCTGGAGTGGGAATGGGGGTACAACGTCAATAAGGGTACTTGATCTCAAACCAGTTAAGGTGGGGACCAAAGTGAGGCCAAAACTTTACCTGTATGATGTCCACTTAGATACCTAATCCTGAATTGTACCCCACATCTTTAAAGTAAAATATAAAAAAGAATAAAATAAAAAACAATGAAATATCACTATATATCTATCAGAAAATAAAAAATAGTGACAATATCAAATGCTGGTGAAGATATGGAGAAGCAGAATCATTCCTATATCGGTAAGAATGTAAAATGGCAGAGCCACTCTGGAAAACAGATTGGCAGTTTCTCATAAGATGCAAATATTAGCCGGGCTTGGTGGCTCAGCCCGTAATCCCGCGCCTTTGGGAAGCTGAGGTGAGTGGATTGCCTGAGCCCGCGGGTTCGAGACCCGCCTGGGCAAGCGAGACCTCATCTCTACAATAAATCAAAAAATTAGCCGGGCGTGGTAGCGCACGCCTGTAATTCCAGCTACTTGGAAGGCTGAGGCGGAAGGATCGCCGGAGCCCAGCGGGTCGAGGCTGCGGTGGCCAGGAGTGGCCACTGCACTCCAGTCTGGGCGACAGAGTGAGACTCCAACTAAAAAAAAAAAAAAAAATCTGTTAGTACT
>CAUYQG010086798.1:0-17710 GCA_963574415.1 Tarsius wallacei
TTTGCTTCGCTTGTGCAATCTCCTGTTCTTCCTTATGAGGGTCCTCTGGCTTTGTTCACTTTTGAGGTTGGAGTGTGGGCTGCAGGCTGTACTTTTTGCAGTTTTGAGGTTTAATTGAGGGGGAAGCTGTGATTCAGAATCTATTGACGATTCCAGCATCCACCTACTGGTGTATGAGCCCACTGGAACCTCTTTCCCACCATCTTACAATCTTTCTGTGCAGCAGAATGTAGGTTTGGTCCCTGCGGTCCCCACCGGGCACCAAGCCCCTCTCCAGCGATGACTCTCTTTAATTCAGATGACCATTAGGACCACCATGCCCCAGCTGGAGCCACATGTCGAGAGTCAACATATAAATTTTGAAGGAACACAAACATTCAGACCATAGGAAGTCCTAAATCTCAAACAGGGGACCGATCTTGTTCTTCTCCAGGTAAGCCTGGATCCGGGTTTGCTGATGAGACGCCATGGAGAGATAGATGGGCGGCGGAGAGAGTGCGGGAGAAGACCACGGGGCCCTGAGCTTCTGCAGATGAAGACCCCTCCTTGTCCCCAGACCCAGGCCGGGACAGGAGCTCCGGCGCCTTGGCTCCCCCTGTGTGGCTGGCTCGGCTCTGGCTGCAGCCGTGGGTGGCAGTCCCAGGTGCCACGAGCATGTGGGGCTCAGAGAGCCAGAAGCCTGGGCGCAGTGCCACCAACTCAGACAACTCCGATGCGAGGGGAGAACTATTCTTCGCGGTCTCCTCCTCGCGCCCACCCCCACAGCTCTCCGCAGCGCCTGGCACCCTGGGGAAATTTGTTTTTAGTTTTAATAGACAGCATAGTACATTGGACTGTCCACATTTTCTTACAAGTGTATTTTACATCTGAGACATGGCCTATAGACTTTATAACTAGGTAATTGGGAACTTTGGTTTTGGTATTGAAATCTAATTTCTGTTTCAATGCTTAATAGTTGTTTGTTTTAGAAAAAATTATACAAAATCTGTTTTTATATTTTGTAAATAAAAAATTAAACTAATATTGACCATGGGATGTTGATTCCAGGGTTAAATTGAGTTAATACATGTAAAACACTTAAATCATGCATGGGAAATAGCACTCAAAAATATTAACTATTATTATTAGTTTTCATTCTTTACTAAGCTTTAGAAATTTAAAGTAAAATGTTCAAACATTTTATTTTGTTTATGTTCTACTAATAGTGTACTATTATTGCCAAATTAAATATACTTTAATTACTATAATAATCACTATAATTGTATTCTTTGATATGAATAAATTCATAGATGAAATTAGATCAATTGGTTTAAAAAAGCGAACCTTCAATTTTGATTTTCAGACATTTGCAGTTAATTAAAAACAATATACTTTGATAAATCATATACAAATAAAAATATTGAGCCAAATAATGGAAAACCAGACTCTGGCTTATATTAATGTTATAAACTTTCATCATATAACCACAAAGCTCTTCAGAAATTGACATATGAGAATGATAGGGGATTACTGAGACCTAAATACTTCCTAAGAGGGCAATGATATTAATGATTCAATATTTTGCCTTTTTTTGTAAATTATAAAATAAAGATTTCTGTCAACACTATAAATCCATGTATTTTAATAAGTATTTTAATGCAACTAATAAAAAAGCTTTTATGTTAATTTTATACACAAAACTCACAACAGTATCAACATGTTTAAAAAAATAATAACAGTGACCAATGTAACTGTCATTTAAAATTGATTTTTACTAATATTGGTTGAATACAGTCTTTGCTACTTAATTTACTAATAAATGGAGCAAAACCACCATTAGTACAGAAAATCCATACGAATGCATGGTACACAGAATATTGAATCTTAAGCAGAGCTATTCTCAGGGCTAGCAAAATTACTAGTTGTCCTCATTTCATCATGTGAAAATTTTCAACATAAGTTGTCCCTCTTTAAAAGGTTTATTTTAGTTAGTGTTGTATTAAAAAAGAATGACAAAATAATTGTGTCTCAATATTAGAATCTAAAATGTGTATTAAACAGTCATTGAATAGATATGCAACTATATCCAGGTTATAACCAAAGACTTATAACTTATTTTCTTATAGATACAAATACTCTTTTATACCTACCTTTTTATTATTATTGATCAAAAATTTTATCAACTATATTTCCCATAATGAATGCATATTTTATTAACTTTATGCACTAAAATTCTATTTTAAAAATTGTATTGTGTTTTTCAATAGAGCACTTAAAATGATTTTCCATTTATTCTATTCTACTTGTGGTACTTGTTTGATAAAAATATTCTTGCAAAATATGTCTTGGAATTAATAAAGTTTTTTTGTTGTTGTTTTAAGCAAACTCTGTTACATAAATAAATGCAAATAGTAAAAGTTGCTAGAATGGAAAGCTTGCTAAAGATCACCTCATTTTAAGTTTCATTAACATTGCAATGGGGATATCGCTGTGTTAGAAATCAATCTAGGCACAGTCATTATTTTTCAAATACAAGGCTTTCTAGCAATATTTATGATCATAAGAAGTACATTGTTTTCAGAGTAATGAATTTTCTAGGTTAGAAAGCATCATTAGGAGATGTTTAAACATTGCTATAAAACTATTTAGCTGCTAAGGAGAGTATCTAATAAGACATGAAGGTTTATTAGAAGATCTGACCTAACAAAACATATAGTGGCATTTAAGTAATAACTAATCATATTAGAAGTTTTCTTGCATTCCACTCAATCCAACTGATTGAGTTTATTAAACAATTTTTATAATAAACACTGCATTCTATTGTAGCATGTGTCTACTTTTTATAAATGATATATATGTATATATATTCATAGGTTATAGCTGCCTTTCTTGCTAGTCAATTAAGTGTGGTTATGTGTGGCATAATAACAATTTGGTCAACAATGGACTGTATTTGCAATGGTGGTCTCATAAGATTATAAAACTGTATTTTTACCGTAGTTTTTCTGTGTTTAGATATGTATGAATACTTACCATTATGTTACAACTGCCTGCATTATTCAGTACAATAATGTTTTGTACAAGTTTGTAACCTAGAAATATATATACCATATAGCCTAGGTGTGTAGTAGGCTGTACCATCTAAGCTGTGTAAATACACTCTATGATGTTCAAAAAGTGGCAAAATTGACTAACAGTATATTTCTCAGGAGATATCCCCATTGCTAAGTGATGCATGGCTGGGATATTAATGTTATACAATTGTAATAAAAATATGAACGCAACATAATTACATTTTATTTTTCTTCAAATTATCATTATTTCAAAAATGGAAGTGAAAAATTATAATACATAATAATCATGTGGGGAAAAATAGTACCTCATTGCCAGAATAAACCATTAGAAAACAATGTGCATGAAGCTTGGAGGATAAATATTTACAGATAATAAAAAGTAATCAAATAGCTTTAACAAAGAAGAGAAAACATTTAAGTAAATATGCATACAGACTGTCTCAAGAAACACCTCAAAATATAATCTTAAAAGTTCTTTTTGGATTTCTAATTCAATTTTCTGGCTATCAAATGCATATAGGAAACATCTGTTTCTTTTTCTTGATTTCCCTTTGCAATATCTGTTGTGCAATTATTTTTAATTAAAAATAATATTTGAGAATGGAGGACAAGATTAGAGGGAGAATATTGAGTAGGTCTTGATGTGCACCCCTCTGAACACTAGAAAGAGTTACGTAAAATGGAATCCACACACTGATGTAGATTTAACCAAAAAATGGAAGTATAAAAAGTATGTCTGGTTAAAATCATAACTGATACTTCTGGTTATTTAATGACCTCATACTTATATACTTATGATAACGATTAATGCAATACCACTTTTCAAGATATTTGTAACTGACATGGAAGATTTGTTGGTGTATCAACAAGTGTGATGGTTACTCCTATGTGTCAACTTGACTGGGCCTCAGGGAGACCAGATTAAGCGCTATTTCTGGGCAATTTTGTGAAAGTGTTTCTGGTTTTTATTAATATTTGAATCAGTGGACTCAATAAAGATGATTACTCTTCCTGATGTGGATGGGTATCCTAATTCATTGAGGGCCTGAATAGAACAATAAGCAGAGGAAGAAAAAATTTACTACCTTTATTCTGCCTCATAATTTGACCTGGGGTATTTTATCTCATCTTCTCCTGTACCAGGACTGAATTTTACATCATCTTCTCCTCTGGTTCTCAGGACTTTATCCTTGCAGTCAGCAGATTATGGGACTTTTCACACTCCATAATTATGTGAGCCAATTCTATAATATCATAGAATCAAATCTTATATTTCTATAACTATCTTACATCTATATAATGATATGATATATGAGATGATATTTATATATAATATTATACATATATAAAATGTCTTATTTCTCTGGAAACTTTATCTATAACAAACTTGTGAGAAAAAAATAATATTTTGACAATTTTCCCTTAAAATATATATGGAGCATGAACAGATATTATAAAACATTAAACTCATCTCATAAGTCCAGTGTTTTAGGGATGGTGAGATTGTAAACTCATGAGTAGTAACTTCCAAACTATATACTGTTATAGTAATTTTATTTATTTATTTGGCTTTATCATATATAAAGAGATTTGAGAGCCAATATTTTTCTATCTCTATGTATACATTGAAATATCCCTGGAATTATTTTAGATACAAAGGGAAGACTTTCATACTAGGTGTTATAAAATTCTAAAAGCAATTTGAAAGAATCAGTTAACTTTGAGACTAATGTGGCTTGTGTAGGTAATAATTAAGAATGGAGAGATCATTGTTTATTTTCCATTTCATTGAAAACACATAATTGAAATAGATTTTAATTTTTATTTTACTTTGTTGACACTTGTACTATTTATATATTGATGTTTAACAAAATCCCTAAATCTTGTTACTTGAAACAACACAACTGATTATTTTAAAGTCTCTGTGGGTCAGGAATCTGGGTAAGGATTAGCTGGGTCCTCTCTTCAGCATCTCTAAAGCGTGGCAGTCAAGGTGTCCTCAAGGCTGGGGGCTCACCTGAAGGTTTAATTAGGAAATGATCTGCTTCCAAGGTTACTTATATCTTTGTTGACAGGATTCAATTCATTGACCACTGTAGGACTTGCTGGCCTGATTCCTCACTGATTCAACTGATTCATAGGACAACTCAGAACATTACAACTCCATCCAAGAAATCCCTCATAACATTTACACAGAGAGAGGCTACAAGCAAGACAGAAGTTAGTTTTTTATGATCTAGTCTCATGTGACATCCGATCACTTTTACAATATCCTATTAATTAAAATGAATAATTAAAAACAAGTTACCAGAGGAAAGTCATGCTCAATGGGAGAGTATTGCACGTGGGCCTGAATGTCAGGAAGCACAGAACATTGGAAGCCATGTTAGACTACTTATCACTATGCTGATTCTTAAAAATAGAACAAAAAGAAACAAAAATTCTGCTCTTTTTTTTTTTAATGAAAAAAGATAGATTTATTAAAGGAAAGATACATTGTGGAAAGCACAATGGGCAGGACAACAGCGAGTGTCTGCTGTCTGTTGCCCCAAAATCCTGTTCTTAAATAAATGTAAACATCTTAACTTTGTCAGTCTTTATTCTATTAACTTATTATTGATTTATGATAGAAAATATATGCATTTTTTTTATACTGGGGATATTTTTTAAGGATTTCCTGAGCTATGTATTTCTTTTCTATATTATAGGATTTACTGAGTGAATTTTTTGCTGTAGTGTACTAGTGAATGTTTAACAATAAACCGAAAAACATGTTCTGAGTTTATTATATTTTTGCTGATATAAAAGATATATAGGACACAATTTACAAATAATAATGAAAATACAATACCCTATTGTAATTCCATATAGCCAATTGATTTTTACAGAATGTTTTTATTGATTTTTGAGAACCTCTTGTATCTGCAGCAAACATGTTTGCAATTTAACCATGATTTGACAATATCAGACTACAAATAAATGTTCAGTAACTATCCATTTTAGCAAAAAGTTGTTCACATCATTGATAAGTGGATGTTCATGTGACATGAATATTAGTTGATAATTTCACTTTTTTCACAAATAAGATGAGAATGAAACAACAAAAATGTTTTTGGAAATAGACTCATTTGTCCACAATATTGATGTGTTTTTTGCTGACTCAGATAATATTTGATTACTAGAAAAATCATTTCTCATTTGTGTATGTAATTGTGCATGCCATGGCAGCTTCTTAAGTTTAATTTGCATACTAACATTTTCCCATGACTTTCTTAAGTCTCGGCAATAACAAACAATGAATCAAGTTTTGATTTTCAGTATTTGTTAAATTCCATGTATAAGTAGTTCTATCTTGTCTAATTTCAGTCTGGCAACAAAATGTCACTTGACACAAACTGAAAGGAATATGTATTATCAATATTATTTTATATTTTACCATACAGATGCAAGAAGCCCAAATAACTATAAGAATGTAGATCATACTTAAGAGGCAAACTTATCAGAAACTGACAAATTTAGAGTTTTTAACCAACTTTGTTTTTAATGATATAAAAATGCATGTTCATATGATTTAATTTTTATATAATGGTTGCATTTAAAATCAGACTCATAAAATCTATGAGAATTTAACAGTTGACTTTCATGAACCAGCACGAGCCAACTCCAGTACACCGTGGACTATTTATATTATCTGTTTTCTTTATACACGAGTTCCAAAAAAGCTGCTTTGTGTCTTGCTTATAACTTTTTTCTTTACTAAGATAAGTCATAAATTAATAGTCAATAATTTTGTTAAGACTAGGAATCTATAGTTTTATGTTTTATATTACATTATTTGTTCCAAGAAAATGGATCAAAATAAATATTTGCTGCAATTATTCTCAGGCAAATTGTCATGAATGCATGAAGAAGGTGGAAGTTAAGAACATTTACTGCCTCTCCTTATGCTCAAATGGCCCTCTGTTTTCTCGTTCGTAAAATGAAGGGAAACAATATTTATCTCATTGGGTTGTTAACAAAACTGAATCAATCAATGCAGTCAAGTACTCAGAGTGAAATTACAGATCAGGAACCAAAAAAGTAGGCAATACCTCAACTATATGACTCAATGAGAATTTGCAAGAATCCTGTGTTATTGTGAGGAGTGGTCTGTGTTTAAGATATGACCCTTTCCCGTTCAATATGTACATACCTAGGGCAGACATGTGATAGCGTTGGCAGATAAGTTAGTTCACCTAAAGTGGAGGGTATGGGATCAAACCTTGGAACAAATATATTATATATTATATATTGTATATTATATACATATGAAATTTTAATTTGATTAATTGAGTCAGAGTCGTATTCTGTCACCTAGCTGGAGTGCAGTGGCAGGATCACAGCTCATTGCGGCTTTGGCCTTCTGGACTCAGGCTATCCTCCCACCTCAGCCTCTTGAGTAGCTGAGACTACAGGCATTTACTAACATGCCCAGCTAATATTTTTAAAAAAATTTTGTGGAGATGAGGTCTATATTTCACAAGCTGGTCTAGAACTCCTGATCTCAAGAAATCTTCCTGCCTCAACTTCCCAAAGTGTTGAGATTACAGACATGAGCCACTGCGCCTGGCCCCAAACCTCACAACAAATACTGAAGTGGCAGTGGAACCTCATGTGAAGAAGTACTAGAATTTTATTTCATTTCAGCTTAAAACATTGGGAGAAGCACTTTCTTTAATGTAGAGAAATAGTCTCAACAAATATTCATAGAATTTAATATTCCTTCTCTAAAGCAAAATAATTCTGCCATTATAAAATAAGCAACGCGTTTCTATATCGCAAAGGTAATATATATCTATATCTTGAAATATATTTCCTGTGTAATTCAAAACATACAGCTATAGTAAATCAGCAGTAATTTCAAAATTTTTGAAGTAAACTTTAACTTGTCACTGCTAAAACATTCTGTAAGTATCAAATTAAAAGAAATCTGTAAAATGTACATGCTGTCATTTTCCATGTAGTGGAGTAAAATTTAGCCAGTCGTGTGTGTCTGTAATCCCAGATACTCAAGAGGCTGTGGCAGAAGACGCACCTGAGCCCGGGAATTCGAGGCTGCAGTGAGCCTGGTCGTGCCACTGCATGTCAGCCTGGGTGACAGAGTGAGACCCTGACTCAAAAAAAAAAAAAAAAAAAGATAAAGAAAAGAAAAAAGAAAAAGAAAAAAAAAGCACTTTTAGCAAAGCTACACTTTGGAATTTATGTCTCTGCAAAGATTTGAGTCTTCATTAAAACTTGTGTTTATCAATTTCTAATACATTTTCTTCTAGTTGATGTTCTGTTCGCGAGGGAAATATTTACTAATCGAAGTACACATGGGGTTTGGCTGGAGAAAAATGTTTTGAAATTATAAAATAAGTAATATAGACAATCAGGAAGTAGGGATAAGGAGCCTTCACTGTGTTTAATTTGTTAACTATGATTGAGAGTCTAAAATTCCTAAAAAATATTCAACCACTTAACTATAATCTTCTCCAGGAAAATAATAAGCATATGTAAAACCAAAGACAAAATTCCAGGAAAAGAACTACAATACATATTAAGTGATAATATCTTGCTATATTGAATATCTAACATTAGATTCAAATAAAAATAAACTATCTGTAAAAACATTGTAAGAAACACAAAAATATTCTGTAAAAAATAATATTAACATATCTCTTTAGTATGTAAAAAGATTCCTCATCTTAGTAATAATTCAAAGTGCAAATTAAACTACTTAGTTATATTTCAGCTATCAGAATACCAAATCAAAGCTTGATCACATACTCTGTAGCAAGACTGTGGATAAATACAAGCAATGTGTTGTTAGTGGACATTACTTTTGCAACATCTACCAAAAGTAAGTGTATTGAGCCAGTAATTCCACCAGTTTATCCTCCAGAGATAAATCCTTGTCTACTCTTATACTTAGTAGTGGGAAATTATCGTATGTGAATAAGATAATACATACTTATAATTCATTGTTTACAAGTATTGTATGAATTGCAAAAAACTTGAAGTCTAAGTCCTATAAATTGACAAAAGGTTAAATAAATCTTCATGCATCTATGTGATCAAATGTAAAACAGTTTCCCCCAAAATGTGACAATGTTAAGAAAAGGGCAATGAAGGGAAAATTTTCTATCTCTACTGTTAAAATGTAAGTATAATATTATCAGCATAGCAAGATACATTAAAAAATATCATTTGTTGTGGAGTGAGAACTGTGGATATATATATATATATATATATATATATTATGCATACATATACACATACAAGGAAAGACTCTCCCCCTGCCAAAAAAAACAGGTTTTTTTTTTTGGAAAACAGGGACCTTGTGGTACAGGCTACCCCCACTATGTAAGTGTTCTAGGAACCCATAGGCATCAATGTACCAGCTAGCGTTGTGAGAGGCTACATTTAGTTTTAGTGAATTTTTTTTTTTTTGAAGTTCTTTCAACACACTTGCCCATTTTGTGATAGGTGATTTATGAGCTCACCTGCACATGATGTGCTGAGTGTTCAGCAATTTTTCACCAAAAATGGCATGATCCCCATGGCTCACCCTCCCTATTCACTTGACCTCACCCTGAGAGGATCCATTTTGTTTCCCTGGATGAAAAAACTCCTCAAGGGAAACGTTTTGCTGATGTGGAAGAGGTGAAACAAAAAACAGCAGAAGCAATAAAAGTCATGAAAATTGACAAGTTTGAAACTCTTTTGAGCAGTGGAAAAAGAATCTCCATTGGTGTGTTGCATCAAACAGAGTATCTTGAAGGTGACTGAAGTTTAAATATGTAAGAATAAATACACATTTTTTTATAAATAAGCTTTGTTTTCTGGGCCACCCCTTTGTACATATTATATTATACTTACTTGTATATGTATAAAGAAATTCTAGAAAGAAAGATACACAAAATAATGTATTAACAATAGTTACTCATATGAGAGGAAAATGGGAGATAGGAGAATGAAGCAATAGAGTGAGAGATTTTTACAGTATCATCCACATATGTACATAAACAAACATATTTACATACATGCACTCCTATGTACACACCACGTACAATACATATTTTTTGTGACTATTGATTTTACATTTTAAAACTTAATAATGGATGCCTGTCTAGTTAAAACAAAATCAGCCGGGCTAGGTGGCTCAGCCTGTAACCCCGCACTTTGGGAGGCTGAGGTGAGTGGATTGCCTGAGTCCGCGGGTTCGAGACCCGCCTGGGCAACTTGACGAGACCTCATCTCTACAATAAATCAAAAATTAGCCAGGTGTGGTAAGCACGCGCCTGTAGGTCCAGCTACTCGGAAGGCTTGAGCAGGTCGAGGCTGCGGTGGCCGGGAGTGTGCCACTGCACTCCAGTCTGTGCGATAGAGTGAGACTCCAACTAAAAAAAAAAAAAAAACCACAAAATCATGTCCATCATGAAAAAATAGATATGCAACAATAGTTAATAAAATATTGACAAAATTAATGAAGTTAGGGGGATTCGAGGTCTTGATATGACTATTTGTTCTTTATCTAAATCATTCTAAGAGTGCTTTCAACATGGGAGAGAGTGCTCCTTTCACAAAAAGAACAGTATAATTTCTCCTTTGCATAAAAGTTTCATCAACCAAGTGGGCCAGAGTTTTAACTTTGATTCCGTGATATCATGATTCCAATTCAGGTCGTAGCCCCATAGCACTAACATAGTTACTACACTTGTTAGAAAAAGTTTAAAATATGTAGAAAGTTATAAAATATAGGAGACACACATGGATTCACCATCTAAAATTACTGACTTTTTATATTTCACCATATTTGCTGCAGGTTTTTTAATAGCAAATTTTAAGATAAACCAAAGAAATTTACTTTTTAAAAACATGTTGATTTAACGTAATGGTTTCTATGTTCTTCTACTTAAGCATGGAATGGTGGTTCAAAATGTTTCTGTCCTAGAAACCTGCTGCTATAGCTGGAAGAAACTGAGGCAGAGAGAATGAAAAATAAAAAGAAATAATGTAAGTCATGACCAAGGAGGAGAGTTCTGAGGGGAAAGCAACTAAAACAGGGAGAGAGAGAGACAAAGGAGAATGTTGTCATAAAGAAAAGAAGAAAATCATTCATGTAACCATACTTCTTTGAAGAATGCACTCAAGACATTTTTATACTTAGGAACATTTTCACTAATAGAATAATAAATGAATGTAGCAAAACTATAATTAAAATAATTAACACTTGAATATGATCATAATATTGAACAAATATGCTACAAGGTAATTTTTAGGAACACACTTTTTTTGAACTCTTCAAGTCATAAGATGGTTCAACATGTTCTTTAATAAAATGTTTGCTGTATATGGAGAAGCCAGTCTATTCAAATAAATAGTGCAATTGCCATTACAATCCCAACAAAGTTGTTCATATAGTATGAATAGTTTTTTCCTATAACGCATACCAAATAGAAAAAGGTAAAGTGCCAACATAATTTTTCTGAAATGAATAAAACTTCTTATCACTCATGTTTCTTGAAGATAATCTTGAGATCACAGTGATAACATTAGAAGAAAAGAGGTAGAACTTCATTTACTCAGGCAGAAGGCTCAAGTTCAATCATTTCAACTAAGCTAAGTCATGGTGTGTCTCCCATTTGAAACTTTTTGAGACACAGACATTTTTTCTCAACGGGGGAAAAAAAAGAAGTAGTGAGAAATGCAGAAAACTAAGTAGAGCACTCAAAAGAGGAAGTCTGAATTCTCAATATTTGACATGGCAGAGGCATGCTTTTCAGTTGCACCATGTGGAAGGTAATGGGTATTACCATGATCCATCATACTAAGAGTGCCACCCAACGAAATAAGAAAAATCAAGCTGCTAAAAGTCATGAGTTAAAAAGAAGTGTGTGATATATAGTAAAGTTATTGCTTGATTCATGTATGCATACTAGGAAATTGCTTAGAGAAGAGTATTACAATCCATAATGTACAATGAATGCATATCTCTAATTATATTTATTAGGATTTCTTACAAGATACAAAGAACAACAAAATACAAAATGATTTCAAGCAGAAATGATTTAATAAATAAATTAGGCACTTAGGAAATCACTGAGACAACAGGGTTGGTGGATTTAAAGGAGTACTCACTAAGCTTTGGGTATCAATTTTTGTATCATTAAGCTGTTAAGTAGACTTATGAACATAGAAATCCTGCTGTTACTTATATCCATGTCAGGGCCAGACCACCAAAGAAATATTTACTCTATCTGGATGCTACCTCTCAAATCTCGCAGAAGGCCATCTCGTTAGTAAAGTTTGTATTGCATCCAGAACCCTAGCTCTAAGGGAGTCTAGGAATGCAGTTTTTAGTCTCATTAAACTTAAAATATGATAGCATGTTGTTATAAAACAATAATGAAATTAGCTGTAAGGAGGAACATTTAACTACTAAATGGCTAAATAAAATAATAACCAAATGGAACAGGTTACTTGAAACTGAAATTTAGTAGCTAGTTGAGGCTATAAAATTGTTGAATTGGAGGAGAATTATCAAAATTGGCTAACATGCTATTAATTGATAACTTAAAAATGACTCTACAACATAATCAAATATTATAGGTTTTGACTGAATTGGAAAACAAAATTATCAGTAATTAGGGAACATATAAAAATACTATTTTGTGCACTATTGACTTAATATATGTGTTACACTAACTTCTTTAAATAAAGACAATCTATAAGGCAAATGATAGTTTGTCATTAGTTTTCTTTTTTCTTTATTTAAACTTATGATGACATAGAAATATAATACTCTAGGGGTCATGATACTTTACCTAGCTTTAAAAACAACCCAAAATAATTTAATTAACCCTAAAGGCAACTTGAGAAAAAAAATAGAAATTATCATTTTAAATCTTATTTGAAACCATTTGGTTACAAAAATTTATTGAGTTTATTAATAAATATAATTCTAAATCAAAAGTAGACTCACATACAGAAATAACTTTGCTAAGTGTTTACTGGTAGTTAAGTTACTTTACTTCGTGGGTTTGGAAACCAGAAAAGGCATATACAAGCAAAGAGAAACATTTATTTTTTCCATATCTAAGAACAATTCAGTAGCAGTTGTTACAACTCCTCTGGTACCAGGTCAAACAGGCTCCCTGTAACAGACTTCCTCAAAGTGACTGAAGTCAAAGACTACGGAAAAGATGTGATAAAAGAATTGAAAGAAGAATCCTTGTTTTTGAATGAATACCTAAAAGTATGTCCAAGGGTCAATAGGATTGATCAAGTTGAAAAAAAAAAGGGAAATGCTGGGAGGTTGAAGAAATGTTGAGACCTGGGTAGATAGTATACAGATATTTAGAAACAGAATGGAAATGGAATTTCTAGATTTATTTATGGTGAGTGAAAATTGATTGGCTACAGATTATCCTTGAGAAAGTTTGTCTTGAATAAATTACCCTGAAGAATATGCTTTAACTTCTCAAAAATATGAATTTTTTTCAAACTTTGACTACTGCAACAGCATAAAGTTTTTTTTTTCTTTTGCTATGACAAAGCTACTTCTGTTACTAAAAAAGGAGGATGATTTAGCAGAGATTAAAGTAGAAGCAATAGAAATAACACTGTCAAGCTTAAAATGAGAATTAGCAACAAATAGTCATTATTAAAACTATTTTTATCATGACAATAAAGAGATTTTTTTTTCTTTTTGATAGAGACAGCTCTTGCTATGTTGCCCAGGTTGATTTTGAACTCCTGGGCCCAAGCAATCCTCCCACTTCAGCATTCCAAAGTGTTGGGATTGCAGGTGTGAGTCACTGAGCCTGACTTAAAAGCAACTTTGTTTGGTTTTTGTTCCTGAGTCAGTCTTACTTTTGGCCAGGCTGGAGTACAGTGGCCACAATCATAGCTATGGCAGCCTCGATCTGCTGGGCTCAGGTAATCCTTCTGCCTCAGCCTTCTAAGCAGCTGGGACTATAGGTGCATGCCACCACACTCACTAATTTTTTGATTTATTGTAGGGACAAGGTCTTGCCATGTTTCCTAGGCTGGTCTCAAACTTCTGTACTAGTATAATCATCTTGCCTTGGCTTCCCAAAGTGTTGAGATTACAGGCATGAACCACTGCACCCAACCTAAAGTGAATATTTTCACGTGGGAATATAGATTTCCAAATAAATGTATGATCAACTATTTTTTAACTGCCTCTAAAGAGAGAATCTTTAAATTAGCTGAGATGGAGGAGACTATATTACTCCACAAAGCCGTAAACCCTTGTAGATTGATGGTATTTCATGAGTAAATGAGATAAAAAGAAAAATAAATTAGCTATGAAGTCTGTTACCTGAATACTTTCATATGAACACGCACATATTTTTCCAGTAGGAAAATTCTTGTATTAACATCTGTGGAATTCAAACTCTAGAAACTCACCTAAGAAGAAGGTGGATAATATCCAGGGAAAATCAAGGTCTTACGTTTTTCTGAGGTTGTCCGTTTTAATGTTTTCTGAGTAATAGTATCCTATTTTACACTGAGAAAATGAAATCTAAATAAACACACTATCTTAATTTGACATTTCAGTCATAGTTAGGCAGGAGACTACATATTCCTTTTAATAATTGTTAATTGGTATACTTGAGGAATTGTTAACCAAAATTATCTTCTGGGGAACTTCTTAATAAATAAAAAGTAAAGCAAACTATTTATCTTTTATTCTTTTTTTTCAAAATTAGTGTAATTCTTAAAATAGTCTTTTTCCATTTAACATCACATTTTGCATATTACATAAGATTTGTAAATGTGATAATATTTGTTCTCTTATTCCAAAATGGAACCTATTTTTCTAAATATTACAATTTTGTAATAGCTGAATTTACCTTAATGAAACAGATGTGATGTGATTCAATTACCTAGCTAAGTGAATAGTCTTAAAGTAGTTTACTATAGTTCCTCCACTGTCACAATTAAAGATGTTTCCTTAGTCATACTCAAAAGTTGTTGATTCGCTCACTTTCAATTCTAAGGGCTAGGAGTGCTGAGACTTTCTGAACTGCAGAGTAACCATGCAAAATGAGCCATTTAGACGTAAGAGAGAGGAAGGAAAATCTCTGAAGCAATGATGTGTTGCTCACATCCAGCTGCTCAAATGGTGATAAGCTGATCTCTGTTGGCCTGAGGTTCTTTCTGACAATACCACTCAACCCCCAGCGTCAAACTGGATTCTAGCCAGGTCTGGAGAAGCTTAGTTTAGTTTTCTTTTTGTTTTTAAAGATTCGGGGATACTGAGGAAGAGAAAATTTCATCAGTATAAAATGGAAATAATTTAGTGAGAACAGTGAATCATATAGACTTGCGTATTAACCCTAATAAATTTCATTCTACTATTCTTTTATATTCTTATATATTATGAAGTCTCAAAGAGGATCCAAAAAATTATAGAGTGCACAAGCATAGAACTTAGATTAAAAAAAAAATGTTTCCCCTGAATTCTTGTAAGTTAAATAAATACACAAAACGAATTGTATTGGTAAAATATTGAAGAGATAAAATGTACAGAATTTTGTGAAGGTTTTCAAATGGAGTGGGTAAGAAAAAGGTGGGGTATTGGCTGCTGTTCTTCTAGTTAAGGAGAAAATTAGGCTTGGGGGAAACTGGTAAATTCTGTGATAATCTTGTAGAATTTTACTTAGACATTCCTCACAGAAGGAATTCCCTTCTCCTAAAGTTATACCCCTTTCTGAGAAACAGCTTGCATCCAATGAACAATCAATGGCATCAGCGTCCTCTTATTTTAATTCAGAACATTTCTTAAGGGTCAAGTCATTTCCAGAGTTCCACATGGTATGGGCTGATCCTATCTAGGATAGGCAAAAATATAAGTTTTTCCCGAGACACAAGTTTTTCAGTGCTAAAATTGGAGGTGCCAAAGCAAGCCGGAATAGTTGGTCCTCTGTGGCAACTGAATTATAGTTCAATTTCTCACTCTACTCAATACTTCTCCTTGCACTCTCTTATCTGTGTGGTTAATGAGAACACTTCTATTTCTTTGTTGATTCATTTCTATCAAAGCTTCATTTTGGAATCTATTTCCTGGGGAATCCTATGTAAAGATAAATGTTAAAACAAAAACCACACGAAAACATATGTTCTAATAAGACAAAACACACTCAGAACTATAACCAGCCTCAATGGACCCAGTCTTGATTGGCTGAATGGATGTAGATAAGATTGCAAGAGACTCAGAGAAAGTTATTATTATATCTTGTTCATCTCTCTTGTTCCTCCATTTATGCATATTGTCTTTGACGTACACACCTCACAATCCAAGTATTTATATTATTCATAATATTTTTGTGTGTACAGAGTTAAGACTTTAGATGATATCTGTTGAATCAAACTTTTGTATTGAATATTTGATCAAGAATTAAAAATGTATGAAACAAGTAAAATTAGAATAGAGCTTTGTGAACATAGTCAATATTTTTCATTTTTATATTTGGGTTAGATATTAATTGAATATTCATTAAAATTTGTTAATGCCAAATTATTATTATCCAAGATCAATTTTCTTTTGTTGTGGTTGTTTCATTTTATCATCTCTGCTTCAATCTAGAATTTTGCCAATATTGTCCCCATAATCTCTGATTTTGAAGATAAATGTTTCACTGTAGTAATGGGCATGACTCATTGTCTTTCTTCAGAACAAAACGTATATTTGAAATTTCCTTGCATGCTTTGTAAGTTTTCCTCCTTTCGTACTTTTCTAATATGATTTTAAAACTTTTATAATATTTTAAAAATATTTTATGTTCATCCAGTTTCCCCATGAACTTAAATCTTGAGAAATTAAAAATAATGTTAAATTGGAGTAATTCTTTGCAAACCTGTCAATTACATATGAAGTCCGAGCATCACCGTGAATAAGGATGAAAGTTATTTTGATAGATTGATGCTGATCATTCGAGTTCTAGCGTCCTGTTATACTCATATGGACGGACACTTAGCTTATCCTATTATGCTCTTGTCTTTTTTTCTCTTAAGTCCTGTCTGGTTAATTGGCGGGAAGTATGCTACAGATTCTTGCACACTTTTAGTTTCCTATGTTAATTTCACATTTGTTATATTCATGTCAGAATTATATTTTCTAAAGATGGTCTCAACAATATCCCCCATCCTGCATGACCTGTAATACAAACTTACCATTCCCCATTCAAAAGTAGTATCTACCTTATCTTGTTAAATCTGGGTGGTGGGGGACGGCTTGTGAATTCTTCAATCAATTAAGTATGGCAGAAATTGTGCTATGAGATTTTCAGTGCTGTCAGAAAAGGTGAAACTCATTCTTGCGGGGGACCTGCCCTCGCCGGGTCTGGGGTCTCCTGAAGGAGGGACGATAGGCGAATGAATGGAACTTACGACGAAATGATATAGATGGACACCTGCTTCTGGACAGAATGCCAATTTAATGTTAGTTAACACAGAGCTTATATACCATTCGCAAAGGGGCAAGACAAAGAAAATTCCTTCACTTCACGTACATGTGCTTTAAAAGTTACCACCATCTAGCGGTCTAGAAGCGACAAACAAGCCAAGAACACCATCTACTTTCAGTTAATGAATCTTTATCATAG
>CAUYQG010086799.1:0-16572 GCA_963574415.1 Tarsius wallacei
TCAGTGAGGGAGAATTAAAATCTTTCCCAGATATGCAATCTGTAAGAACCTATGCTGCAACCAGACCACCTCTACATGAAATACCTAAGAAAGTACTAAACACAGAAGAAAAGGAAAAAAGAACAACGTTCTTCACAAGAGTACAGGAAAAAGAATAAAACACACATGAACCAACCCCCAAACCAAAAATTTTCAACATTTATTTTTTTCAGTGATATTGTAGGTATCATTGCTTATTTTCTCTCCTTTTATAAAATAAATTACACATGTGGCATATTGCTTTATGTTGCCCCACAAGTCATTGAGGATCTATCTTTTTAATTCTTTTAAAAATTCAAGCCGGGCTTGCTGGCTCAGCCTGCAATTCGGTGCTTGGGGAGGCTGAGGTGGCTGGATTGCCTGAGCCCGTGGTTTCGAGACCCACCTGGGCAACTTGGCGAGACCTCATCTCTACAATGAATCAAAAAATCAGCCGGACGTCGTAGGACGTGCCTGTAATTCTGGCTACTCGGAAGGCTGGGGCGGAAGGATCGCCGGAGCCCAGCAGGTCAAGGCTGCAGTGGACGGGAGCGGCCACTGCACTCCAGTCTGGGCGACAGAGTGAGACTCCAACTCAAAAAAAAAGAAAAAAAATTCAAGCCATTTCTCTTGGCTCTTCTGACATGGGAATTTCTATTAATTGTCTTCATATTTGGTAATATTTTCTTGTTATCTCTAAACTGTTGTTAAGTCCATCTTAACATAATATACACGTATATATTATAGATTTTTTAACTTTTAGCTTATTCCCTGAGTGTGAAATTTTCCATATGTCAATTCATTCTTCCCATCTTTATGTTAAATCCTTGGATATACATATAATGTCTGTATTATGCTGTTGCCCACAAATTTGAACCTATTTGTCATCTTGGTACCTTTCATCATGATTGTGGATCAGATTTTATTGCTTCTTCACATATTTAGTCAAATTGTATTGTATGCTGTACATTATGGTATATACATTATAAAAAGTCTGCAGTATGTTGTCTTCTTTTAAAGGATGCTGATTTTTGTTTTGGCAGACAACTAGTTATTAACAGATTCACTGGACCCAGGAATGATGATTTTATTCTTTGCTAAAGTTTTCTTTTTGAATTTGGGCTTTATTCAGCTATGTCTGATCCATTCTAAGGACCCAGAACTTTTGAAATACCATGCATTGTCAAAGACCTACACCCAAACCACCACTCTGTTAAACTGCTACACCATACCTGACTCCAATCCAGTTGTGTAAGTGGCTCAAAGTTTGGTCTCTCCCTACTCATCTCAGAAAGAATGCTGTTCTTTTTCTGAGTCCCACCTTCCTACACCAAGGTCCAAATTTAAAAATAAATAAAATGTCCATGTAGAGATATGTCAAATGTAAAACCTAAGGTTTTTTTCTCCTCTTTCAAAAAAAGAAAAGATACAGTCTTGTACTATTTATTATCTAATGCCTGAGCAAAGGTGCCTGATACATTTTACTTGGCTTTGTACTTGTGTTGTATAGAATGACAAGTTTGCTATGTGTTTTTCACTAAAGTGGGAAACAAAAATGTGTTTCTATTATTTATTTATTTTTTTTAATTTTTTAATTTAATTTAATTTTATTTTTTTTTGAGTTGGAGTCTCACTCTGTTGCCCAGACTGGAGTGCAGTGGCTGCTTCCGGCCACCGCAGCCTCGACCCACTGGGCTCCGGCGATCCTTCCGCCTCAGCCTTCCAAGGAGCTGGAACTACAGGCGCGCGCTACCACGCCCGGCTAATTTTTTGATTTATTGTAGAGATGAGGTCTCACCAAGTTGCCCAGGTGGGTCTCATACCCGCAGGCTCAGGTAATCCACTCACCTCAGCCTCCCAAAGCGCAGGATTACAGGCTGAGCCACTGAGCCTGGCTTAGTGGGTCTTTTTAATCTATGCATTCATCCACTGTATGTATTTTGATTAGAGAATTTAGTATATTTAATCTATTTATATTCAAAGTATTATTGATATGCAAGGACTTACCACTGCCATTTTATTGTTTTCTGATTTTTTGTGTGTGGATATTTTGTTATTTTCTTCTGTCTTGCTGTCTTCTTGATCAGGTGATTTTTTTTTCTATTAGCATGCTTTGGTTACTTCTTTTCTAACTTTTGAATGTCTATCATAGGTTTTTCTTTGTGTTTACCATAAGACTTACATAAAACATATTATATTTATAACAAGGTATTCTAACTGATAATGTCTTTTATAGCATTAGAAATTCTAAATTTTTGCTTCATTCCCCCATATTTTATGTTTTGAAAGTCACAGCTTGCATTTTTTTCATATTGCATTTCTCTTAACAAGTTATTATAGCAGTTATTATTATTAATAATTTTATCTTTTAGCCTTCATACTAAAGATATGTGATTTATACACCACTATTATGGTATTATGAATTTGGCTAGGTATGTTTACCATTGAGTTTTATACTTTCATATTTTTGTGTTACTAATTAGTGTCCTCTTCTTTCAGCGTGAATAACTTCCTTTAACATTTCTTGTAAGACAGTTCTAATAGTCATGAGCTCCCTCAGATTTTATTTCTCTGGAAAATCTTTGTTTCTCCTTCATTTCTGGGGGACAGCTTTGCCAAATAAAGTATTCTTCATTGACAGTTTGAGTTTTTTTCAGCATTTGGAATATATAATTGCATTCTTTCCTGGCCTGTAAGGTTTTTGTTGAGAAATCTGCTGCTAGCCTTGTTGAAACTTCATCATATGTTATTTGCTTCTTTTTTTATTGCTGTTTTTAGGATCCTCTCTTAGGTTTTAATTTTTGATTGATTGTAATATATTTTGGTGTATAGTTTTGTTTGGATTGGCTCTGATTGGAGACCTTTGGCTTCCTATATATAGATATTTATAACTTTCTTCAGATTTGGAGAGTTTTCTGTTATTATTACTTTAAATAATGTTTCTGGCCCTTTGTTTTTCTTTTCTCCCTTTTAAATACCAATAATTGCTCTTTTGATGATGTCCTATAAATACCACTCTGTTCATCCCTTAATTCTTTTTCTCTTCTAACTCTATATTTTCAAATAACTTTGAGTTCACAGATTATTTGTTCTGCTTTATCAGTTCTACTGTTGACACTCTTTATTGTATCTTTTATTTCATTCATTATAGTTTTTAATGAATTTCTGTTCAGAATTTCTGTTCAGAATTTCTGTTTGATTTAAAAAAATCATTGCACTCTTACTGTTAAGTTTTTCATTTTGGCCATTTGTTGTTTTCCTGATTTTTTCCCCCACAAGTTTCTCTATATGTTTTGAAGTTCTCTGAACTTCTGAAACATCTGTTTTTAGTTATTATTTGTCAGGCAGTTTGTATATCTCCATTTCTTTGGAGTGAGCTATTATTGTGTTCTTTTGCTAGTGTTATATTTTCTTGGTTTTTTATGTTTCTTGTTATGTGTTGATGTTTCTGCATTTGGTGGAACAGTCAACTCTTCTACACTTTATGGACTTGTTTTATTTTAGAAAGACTTTCTCCTATGGAATGTGTATATGAGCACACTTGCTGTTCATTGTACAGTATTTATAGCACTAGTGAGAGCATGATTATATAGTCATTGTGCAACTCTGTCAGCTGAGATCAATGTTGACAAAAATTTTAGGAATTCTCAGAGGTTGTCACTGTAAATATTCTAAGTGGCAATAAGGGTTGTTGGGATCTTCTGAGGGGTGACTGTGCAGGCTTTTCTGATCTCTTTTCTTTCACTGAAGAAGTTGTGACTGAGGGGATTCCTATTTGTACTGGGCCTTGCTTGTGTGTAGATTCATGGTGGCAGTGGCACAGGTGTCTTATAAGTGGTACCCATGAAGCAACCATGTTGCAGAGGTCTGAATCACAAGCATGCATGTAGGAACTACAGGTCTGGGATAAGATGCAGTAATGTCACTGGTACCAAGGGTGCAGGTGCCTCCAGTGCTGTGTTGGTAATAGTATGTAAGGCAAAGATACTTGTGAAGCAGTCAGGGAACTGATAACAGGAGCACAGGCTTATACACAGTTAGAACAGCTCCAGGGTCAGGACAGGGCCTAGCTCTCTATGGTAGCTGATCTAGTATCTGGGACTCAGGCACTCTAGACCCCAGCTGCCTTGTTTGTAAAATATGTGAGGTACAGATATTTGTGAAGCATCTAGGGAGCTGGGAATGGAAGCACATCTGAGGTCAAGTTGGAGTCTAGCTCTCTAGGGTGGTTGAGTTAGTACCTGGAGCATGGGGATGCACAGCTCTGGAGCCTAGAGTACAAACTGCTTATTATGGCAATGGATACAGTATTTGAAGTATGAGCGAATGCATGTCAGCCACAGAGCCCAGTTTTGTAGGGTGGGGATTTGTGGGGTGGCTGTTACTTTGGGTTCAGTGTATTCCTGGGGTTAAGAGAGTTGTGGGAGGGAGTGCAGTTGTGTCTCCCTTTCTGGCATTCCCCATCGGGAATGACTGTCTGTTACCTCAGTGGTAGAAGATGCCATTGTTCTTTGAGGAATAGGCCATTGGCGACTACAGTGGTTCTCATCACCTGATTGATGCCAATAGCTTCCACCTTTCTTATTTGTTTCTAGTCATCTCTTGGCAACTCAGGTATGTTGACTTCAGCAGCTATCCTATCTGTATGGATATTCTCTGGTGTTTTGCTCTACTGTGTTGCTGCAAATTTGTTTAACGGGCTCTTGAGCCCTCTCTGTGCTATTTTTGTTTGTGGATATCTACCTATCTATCTTCTTAACTATTTTTTTTGTGGGAAGGTGAAGGCTAATAGCTCATACTGCACCATTTTGGTGATGTAAATCTTCTAATTCCTGGAAAGTTTAATTTTTACTCACTTAATATTGCAGTTTACTATAACTTCCATATGTGGAAGCTAAATCAAAGAAAACATAAATGAGTGTCTTCATTTTCTCCCTTCTACAATAATTTTTAATTAGGCACACTTCTTCATTTTCCTTGCATCTAGGTTTACCCATGTGATTAAGTTTCAGACAATGGTGTGGTAAAGTTGCTTGCAATTTTTGAGCTCTGTTCTTGAAGTGAGAGGGACATACCCTTTTCCTTCTTCCTCCATCCTGCTGTTCAGCGTACAGATCTATTAATAAGCCATTTAAAATATTATGTAAACAAAACATCCTATGGATGGCAGAAAACATGACAATAGAATCCTGGGTTGTATATAAGTTTATAAAAACAGAAATTTCTTACCAACCTGTACTTTTATATAAAAATATGCTTCTCCTTAGTTTGAGCCCATATTATTTTTGGTGTCACACGCAAGCAGATATGTACTGAAATACAATCTCTCATGCGCATTGTGCAGACTTAGCTGATTCATCCCAATGCTATTGCCTCAAGGTAAGATTTCTTTTCTTAGAAAACACTGTCTTGGAAGTTAGTCTTTGATTTGCTTGATACTTTTGGTTTGGGGAGCTAGTCCCTCGATTTTTATGTTCGCCCCACACTATCATGTCCATATGTACAAGATAAACATATGCAGAAGACCTTTTCTCCTTCACAAGTTTAAGGCAATATTTCCTGCCATGTCCTCCAAATCTTCAAATTAAATATATGGTCACCTTTGGACACAGCTTGAACACTTAAAAATTATGTATATGTAATTTCAGATAGAAAATGTCCATAGCTTTTTTAGAAGATTTAAGGAGTTATTCACTTAAAACAAATTAGAACCCCCCCGTAGTATTTACCAGAGCTACCAATACTAGGAAAACATACTTTCCCTGCCTCACTAGTGCTAATAGTCTGAGTAGAGGTCTCACCCAGAAAGTAGGGAATTGAAAATCAGAGCACAGATTATCAGGTTTTAATCACTTCTGATGTTTGCTATTTACATCAACAAGCCTTACTGAGAGAGAAAAATGGCTAATACCTTATAAAAATGCATTAGGGCAGGCCCCCATCATTTTTCACTTGGTTGGTCTTGACACTTTTGAAATGGTCTTTCTGCCTTCAGTTCCATTCCTTTCTGTCCTGATTCCTCATTCTTGCCAGAGTGAACTTTTAAAGAAGGCAAAATCAAAATACACAAGGAATTCAAACTACTCAATAACAAGAAAACAAATAATCTGATTAAAAATGGGCAAAGGACCTGAAATGATGTTTCTCAAAAACATACATACACATGGTTAATAGATATATGAAAAAATAAAAAACATCACTAATTTCAACATCATTAATCATCAAGGAAATGCAAGTTAAAACTGCGAGGAGGTATAACCTCACATCTGTTAGAATGGCTATTAAAAAGATGAAAGATAACAAGTGTTGGTAAAGGTATGGAGAAAAAGAAACCCTTGCACACTGCTGGTGGAAATGTAAATTAGTACAGCCATTATGGAGAAAAGTATGGCAGTTCCTCAAAAAATAAAAATAGAATTACTATATGATTTTGCAATCCCACCATATATCCAGAGGATATGAAATATGTATATGAAAGAGTTATCTGTACACTTATTTTTATTGCAACATCATTCACAATAGCCAAGATATAGAATCAGGCTACTTCTCCATCAGAAGATGAATGGATAAAAAATGTGGTGTATATACTCAATGAAATGCTCTTCGTCTTTAAAAAAAGAGTATTCTGTCATTTGTGACAAAATGAATAAATCTAGAGGACATTATGCTAAGTGAAATAATCCAGGCACAGAAAGACAAATACATTATTGTTTCACTTATATGTGGAATCTTAGAAAGTTGAACTCATAGAAGTGGAGAGTGGAATACAGAGTAGCACATAAGTGAGTGGTTACCAGGGGCTGAGGGGGATAGGGTGGACAGGCAAAGGTATAATATTAGGCAAAGGACACAAAGTTTCACTTAGGAAGAATAAGTTCTAGTGATGTGTTGTGCAGCATGGTGACTATAGTTCATAATAATATATTGTATATTTCAAAATTGCTAAAGGAGTGACTATTAAATGTTCTCAATACAAAGAAATGGTAGGTAATTGAGGTGATGGATGTGTTTATTAACTTGATGATCATGCCATAATATATATGTATTAAAATATCACGTTACACCCCATAAACATATAAAGTTGTTATTTGTCAGCTAAAAATAAAATAAAATAAAAATAAATAAAATAAACTCCCCAACGAAAGTAAGAAAAAACAATTTAAAAAGGCAAACCATGGGTCGGGCACGGTGGCTCACATCTATGATCCCAGCACTTTGGGAGGCCGAGGTGAGAGGATTACCTGAGCCCACAGGTTCGAGACCAGCCTGGGCAACTTGGTGAGACCTCATCTCTACAATAAATAAAAAAATTAGCCGGGTGTGGTGGTACATGCCTGTAGTTCCAGCTACTTGGAAGGCTGAAGTGAAAGGATCACCTGAGCCCAGCAGGTCGAGGTTGCCTTGGCTGTGAGCATGCCACTGTACTCCAGCTTGGGCAACAGAGTGAGACTCCAACTCAAAAAAAAAAAAAAAAAAAAAAAAGACAGACCCCAAAACTGTTCTCAGACTTATCGTTTGTTCTTACTTGCCTTTCTAGATGCTTCTTGTTTTCATTCACTTTGTGGTCAAGACTGGCTGAGGTTTTCATCTTTGAAAACTTTCTCTCCTTGCCATCTTGAGAAACTCACTCATCTTCAGTCTCTATCCTCTTGGTGAAGTCTTTCAACTACCCACAGACAGACTTAAGGTACATCAGCTCGGTTCCCATAGTGCCTTGTCCATTCATATCTTTATTAAAGTTCTAATCATATTTCTGTTATGGCTCATGTTGGACTCCCTCAGGAGACTATTCTGTCTTGTGTTCATCACTGTACCTTCAGCACATGAATGACTGGAAAGATCATTGAATAGTGAACTGTTGGTTCAAAATAGTTCATAAGCTTTAAAACAACTTGGTCATCTTGATTCCAATAAATCAGAATGTGTGATAATTTATACCAATAGACTGTATTGCATTCGCCTTAAGAGATGGGACATATTTAAGCTTTTTTCTTATTCTGCAGGGAAATGAGAAAAACAGTCGTCATTTATTCCAAAGTTGCCTGTAGTTAATTGAGGAGCTGCGAACAAAATTTAAGCACGTGAATGAGAAAAATCAGAGTTATGTTTTTTGGAAAGATTATAGGACAGCGATGTTCAGTTTGAATCATGCCAGGTATGAAGTTTGCTGGCATGATTCAATCTGGTGTATGTTTTGCTCTGGCCAGTGGGCCACCGCCACGTTGTCTCCATTTTTCTTTTAGAACACTTCAGATTTAATGAACAATTAGACTTGGCCCCAAACATCCCCTTGATCTTTCTGCCTGAAAGACCTTTTCTGCACTTGGTTCTTGTTTTAGGTTCATTTTCCCTGCTACCTCTTGGGAGAGGTTTCCTTGACTCCTCCAGTCTATATAATGCCCTACTCCTGGGGCTTGTGGCTTCCCTCTGCTATGCTGTATCATACACATCTTTGTGGGACTTTAACTCAACTGATGGCAGAAAGTTCATTCCATGGTCTCTCCAGTCCTCGCCTAGTGCCCCGCTCACAGTAGTTTTCATGGGTAACTGAGGAATGAATGTGTGTGATTGAGAGTAGAGGTAAGATAACTAAATCGGCCGCCAGTTTGCATGCAGGATAATGCAGGATAATTTGGAAGTAATGGAAATGGATGGATTGGAGGATGTATGTTATTTTCTAGAGGTAAAGTTACAAAAGTAGCCCCTGACTAGCTGTCATGGGCAATGGAGAAGAGAACAACAGTGATGGAAGCTGTTGACCTGGTTCAGAAGACTGGTGTGCTTGGAGTAGAAATACAAGGGAGGAGGGATCATTTTAAGGTAGAAACAGTGTTTCTATTGAGGCTGAATTTAATAAATAACTTAATACTGTAATAACTTAAGGTAACTGACTATTTTCTACTATTGGATGTTTCTTTCTTCTGTTGAGCCTAAGTTTCCAATATGTAACTTCAATTCAGTTTGATACAAAATTTTCTTTCTTTTTAATTTTTGACTCCTGAGAGAAAGTGTTTGCTTTAAAGGGAGAAATAAATATTTGAAAAGAGTAAACAGTTGAAAATTAAAATGTGAATAATTTACAAACTGACTGTCAGTTATTTTGTTGATTACTAAATTATGTGTTCATTGAATGCTGATTATGTTTAAATATTTTCTTCAGTGTTGCTAAGGGAAACACACTTTCTTACCTGACTTTTGTGTATAGATTTTATTTTTGTGTATATTATTCACAGTTTATTTTTGATTTTTGAAATAATAATGATTATTATTTTTATAAACATATGTGTTCATTTTTTAAATAAAAATGCAATAAGATGGGGCATGCCAGAAAGAAAAATATTACCTAAAATTCCGCTACTATTTTTAATGCTTGTAAACACAATTTTAGATATATACATATAGGCAGGAGAGAGAGAAAGTGAAAGAGAGAGGAGAGACCAAAGATTGGAATCATAAAGCACACATTATTTTTACTGAACATATTAAGCATAATCCTTCTTTAATTTAGCAGAGATATATTTACAGTGGAATTAAAAGAACCAGTGATCTCATAATTCTCACAGAGACTATGTTTTATATTTAAATGAATTTAATGTTAACCACCAGTCCTTGTCTTATGCTTCTCTTTTCCTATTGTTTATATTTAGATATATTTATTTGCTAGCAGAATTTCATCCTCTAGTAGTTTTTGTAAGAAAGGCTCACAAGTGCTGACTTTTCTGTTATTGCATACTAGAGGATGCATGTTTGTTGCTTTTATACTTTATACTTGAAGGAATACTTGTGGGGTATTTTTTTCCTCAGAATATTTGCAAAGGCTTTTCTACTGCTTTCTGCCTTTGATAGTATTGCTTTAGATAAACTAAAGTCATCTTGTTTTTTACTTGAATGACAGTTTGATATTTCCTTTTTAACCCTATGTTGTGACTATCACACACATAGAAAAAAATCTATGAAGCACAAAACAAGCACCTATGTATCCCTCGCCCCAGTTAAGAAACAGTGCATGACCAGCACTCTTCACTGCTTTCTTGGGATTTGCAAAATCTCCACAACAAAAGTGACTTCTCATGAAGGGCTTACCTTCTTCTATCTTTGACTTTTCCAGTTCTTGTGATAGTAATTTTTAACGACCTTATTAGCTTTTCAGTGTCTCTCAGCATATTTTTAAAAAAGTGTTTTTCTCCAGCTTTTTCACTAGCTGTCTTCAGTTAGAAAGTTGTTCTGAATTACATAGCCCACCATCACCAGAAACTGAAGTTCCCAAGGTGGTCTTTTAACTTGGAATTTCAGTGACTTTGGTAGGATATAATTATGTTGTTCGTTGATATTTACTTTTCTTCTGAGGACAGGGGAGGTTACCAGCCTTTTCATCTGCAAATTTAATTCTTTATGTCTGAAACATTTCTATTCTTTAATAGCTGAATTATTATACCACTTGTTCTTCAAGAACAATTTTGTGTGGTGTGAATTTTCCTTATCTTCTATATCCATCACCATCTGTATAAACAATTTAAAAAAATCAAGATCTTATTGAAGTTCTACATACTTACAGAAAAGTGCTCGGTTTTAAAGTATGTAGTTTGATGAATTTTCACAAACTGGGCACATCCATGTAAGCAATACTTAGTTTAAAAAATCCAGCCTTACTGGATCCCCAGAGGTCTCGCTTCCATAAGTATTCAGAGTTTCAACTTCTAACATCAAAGATTAGTTGTGCTTTATTTTGAACTTTATATAAATTATATGATATGGAATCCTTTCTTTCAAACTTCCTTTTACTTAGTCATAAATGAGATAATCCATGTTGTAATTGCTTTTTCATTATTATTACTGCACATATTCCATTGTATGATAATATTACAATTTATTGACATGTGTTTACTGAACTTTGAGGAGTTTTCAGCCCTTGTTATAAATTATGGAGTTCTGAACATTCTGGCACATGCCTTTTAGTGAACATTTTAATACATTTCTTTTGTATACTTTCCTAAGAGTGGAATTGCTGGGTCATAGAATAGGCACGTGCTCAACTTTAGCAGATATTATGAAACCATTCTCCAAAGTGGTTGTACCAATTTACACTCCCACCAGCAACATATGCTATGAGAGTTCCAGTGTTTCCACATTATTACCTTCACTTGGTATTGTTTCCTTTTTTAATTCTAGTCATTCTGGTAGACAGTTTTAAAATAAACTTCATTCATTTCTTTTTTTTTTTCTCAATTCATGTTCTGAATCTCCAAGGGCTTTAATTCTTCATTTTTTCGGTACAAGATCTCTCTTCTCTGGGTCTCAGTCTTTTCATTTCTAAATTAAGTATATTATCCTGAATGTTGAAATAGTGGCAGACAAGTTCCTAAACTGCTTATTTTCCCTTTTCACATCTAGAATTCTCTTTGTAGGGTTCTGAAATAGTTGCTTTTTGGTAATTAAATATCACAATGCAAATTCCCTTCCAAGGAAAACTCGACTTAAAATTACTGATTTCTTTTCAAGACAACCTGGAGTAAGATGGCAGGAAACTCTGTAGCTCGACAGAGTGCTGGCGTTTTGTCTGATCATTCTTGAGACACTGATCACCTAGTGTTAAACAAACTTTAAGTGGGCCACTTTCTCTGATTAAAATTTGACCTGAAAAAATTGCTAGTAAGAGCAGAGTGTCAATGTTGTGGTTTGAATCCACACTGTGGCGAATGTTTCTCGTTTCCTTTCTATGCCTTTTATGACACTCAGCACTTTGATTTCCTGAATGCTGAAGTGCAATAGGGCTGTGCACAGTGTCATTTTAGACCTTCTTGTTAACCTTCACTGAGGAACTATGTAAACAAAACAAAACCAAGATATAGAGAGACCCCATTCCAGGTTGCAAAGACCTGTGTGATGATCATCCTACAGCTCCTTCTCAAACAGGAAGAATGCCTCCCAAAGGCAAGCAATCAATCCACTCTGAGGCCCATCCTGGAGTCCTACAGTTGCACAGTGTTAGAAAATTGCTGCTTGATTGTTCCTTGGCTGAAAATGGCTCTAGCTATTTATATTTTTCTGCATTTATGTTTGTTGTTTTCTGAGTTCACTCATCGTTGATGCTGCTGCTGATCATAGTAACAATAAAGAAGAAACCTACCAAGTTTTTGTCCCCCCTCTTTCCCCCATTTTTACATCCAAATTTATATAGTCTTATTCATGCCTGAAACAAGAAATATTAGTGACTTTAGTGACACAAGGCTTCATTCACAGAGGTTTCCTTTCAGTGGTAATTCTGAATGACAGGCTTTAAAGATGAGGAAAGTGCAGATTAGAAATTCTCATTATCTTGTTCTCTGTGTGAAAAAATGTCTCACCATCCAAGACCAGAGAGGAGGTAAAATTTTCCATTAATCATTCTAGTTATGTGAATTCTAATTACACTTTTATTTGACCTACCTTTATTTGCCCTATCTCAGTCCTTTAGCTGAGATAGTGAAATAAGCTCCATGAAGGGATTAATACATTTATTGTAGATGTGTGGATTCATGGCATCAACCAAAGGAACACTGAGGTCGAAGTATTTGGGTCCTCCACCTAACATACAAACGTATTCCATGAAGCATCTAAATACCCATATGATGTTTTCTCAAGAATCTTAGAGACAGAACCAGCAGTCTCTCTTGAAATCCCTTGGAAGTAGGAATGTGAAAAGCCTCAGCCTCATTAACCCAGTACTCTAACCAGCCACAGCTGATGGACTGGATGGTAGAAACAGCCATGGGCACTTGATATCTAGGTTAAGAATTATCATGCGATATCTTTGTGTTACACAAAAATCTTGGAAACTGACACTGGCATTTCAAAACTGGGATACACCTACATATTAACATTGCCCAGTGGCTGGGATTCAAGCCACCATGGAGGGCTTTGAGCTCTGAATGGGCTATGGTTTCAGAAGGGGGATGAGAACACAAAGGCAAGGTTGCAGATCAGGCTTTGTGTGAAACATTTGGCGATGTCCTCTGTCTGCACTTTTGGCACTGGGGTTGCTGCCTAGAGACTCACTTGGGAAAGCACAAATGAGAATTTCTCTTTGGTTACTTCTCTCCGGCTAGTAGTCCCCACTTCCTCCAGGGCCTGCTAACCAGGCAGCATTAGGAAAAATACATATGACTTCCCAATTTTTCCTATTTTGTGAATGTGGGCATAAGGGGGACATAAACATCTGCTGATAGAGAAAGTGATGCACCTAAGCCTCTTTAATGGGTTGGTTTTATTGTGCTTTAATGAGACCTGCAGGAAACACCTGTGCCTCATTTTTTTGTGTTTATCATATTTCTTGGTTTTCATTGATTGCACTGTGCATGTAATAAAACAATGAAGAAGGAGACACTGGTATGTAAAGTAGTTCTTTTTTGAAAGCAGGATTTATTGAGAGGACAGAAAAGCTCCCACAGTGGGAGGGGACCCGAAGGGGTAGCCCTGAAGTAGTTCTTGATAAAGCATGTAAGGGCCACTTAGAACTGGGCTTTAGCAGGATACTAGCACCTCAGACTGCCAATAACATAATGTGGGTGAGATGAACTAGTGCCAATGTAGACCCTCTCCTAGACTGTCAGAACACCTGCCAACCAGGTCACAGCAGACTCCGTGGGTGCAACTGCTCTCAGGAGGCAACAGGTGTGTGAGGATGGCTCTTTACTCATGATGCTTCCCTCCCAAGATTCCCATTTACATGTGAAAGGCGTTTAAACTTTTTTTTCCTGATACCTATGACAGTATGCTGATGGAGCCAGTGAGCTCAGCTGGTAGACCTTAAAAAGTGGAAGAGAGGATGCCATCTCTTTTCTTTTCTTTTTTGCGTTGGAGTCTCACTCTGTTGCCCAGACTGGAGTGCAGTGACACACTCACAGTCACCCCCACGTCGACCTGTTGGGCTCCGGTGATCCTTGCACTTCAGCTTTCCAAGTAGCTGGAACTACAGGCATGCGCTACCATGCCCAGCTCATTTTTGATTTATTGTAGAAACGAGATCTTGCCAAGTTGCCTGGGCTGGTCTCGAACCTGCAGGCTTAGGCAATCCACTTGCCTCAGCCTCCCAAAGTGCTGGGATTATAGGCTGAGCCACGGATCCTGGCCTGATATACATTTCTTATTGAAGGCAGTGAATTGAACCCACTTTCAAAAAGCTGTGTGAACATCCCAGGGTTGCATTAAAATGTTTCTTCCTTTAAAAGAGACACATTTTTATACTTTTCTAAAGAAAAAAAATCATATAGTTCTTTTGGATCTATTTTCAGTTTGAATAAATGAATGGGGAGCAGGTGTGTTCTGGCTCCTAATCTCTCCACTCTCACATATCTTCTTCTGTGGGAAGGAGAGAAAATTTCTCTGTGGAATAGTGAATTCCAAAGCAGCAGGTTTCAGTAACACATTCAGGAAGTCCAAATTTCACCTCTTCTTTTTGGCAGGGTATGGTTTTTGCCACGCTTTCTAAAAACAGATGATTGACTCAGCCCAGTCATCAGGATCTGGCAGTTCGCCAGGACCCTGCACTGGGGAGGTCCTTTTGGGTTCTGGCTCAGAGAGATTAGGTAGCTCATTTGGGCTGGCTGAGTACAATATTTGGAGAGGAGGGTTTTTGTGGGGTTCAAGCAGTCCAGAGTGGTAGCCAGCATGAGCCTCTAAATGTGAAGAAATTATTCTGAGATCCTGAATGAAGTTGATAGAAATATCTCAACACTGTTACAAACCTGATTATTCAAAGGCTCAGACAAGCTATAATTGTTTATTCAGACATTACAACTAGAGACCTATATGCACAAGGATATAGAGCAACATTTATAGCTCCTAAAAGTGTTACACTGTCATTAAGTCCTATCTCAACTCTTTATTTTGATTAGCTTTCACCTGTCCTTCTGAATCTCTTGAGTCTATCTCCCCCATGCTGTCTGTATGCTTCTGCCTTCATAGGAAATATGATAGCTCACTATATTTTACGGGATCTGGTTGCAGCTGTTATGCTGGACTTCAACTCTTTACAAAGAGTCAAGAAGCTGATGAACATGCCTCAGAGGGTAGCTAGAGGTTCTTCTTGGTGCTTATTGGTCCAGTCAGTTGCCTTTCAGTCTCTTTGGTCATTTTTGGCTGTAGATCACACCTCATCTTATCCATGCATTGGTGCATGCATGTACAATTGCATATTATTGTATGCATGGGCAAATGTGCCCACAAAGACTTATGTGTACATTTCCATTGTGATTTTATTGATATTTCTCACACTTTAAAATTGTCTTGCAGGATAATGTGGAAATAAGATGTTTAGGAACATGAAACTGGTCAGATGTGAATGTGAAAACTCCTAGAATAACATCAACTCCAAAGACGAGTTTTACAAACTGGTAATGCAGTCTTAGTACATTTTGAGCTGCTACAACAGATTACCTAAGAAAGAGCAATTGACAAAGAAGAGATTCTTTTTCAAATTTCTTAAGACTAGGAAGTCCAAGATCAAAGGTCTGGCATTCAGTGAGAGCTTTCTTGCTGTGTACTCTCACAGTAGAAAGTGGAGGACAAAAGGGAACAAATGCTGTGTCTTCACGTAACAGAAGAAAGCAAACCCACTCTCACAAGCCCGTTTTATAGTGGCATTAATCTATTCATGAGGGCAGATCCCTCATGACTGAGACAGCTTCCATTAGGTCCCACCTCCCAACACTGTTGCATTGGAGATTAAGTTTCAAACACATGGATTTTGCAGGATACATTCAAACCATAGCACAACCCTAACATCGAGGAATAAGCTTAAAAAATGAGGAGATGGACATATATTTAGATGCAATTTTAAACAAAAGGAAACAGGGTTGATATCAGGAAAAGTAAAATTTTATGAAAAAATATTAAATATGCAAAAAGGATATATTCTATATTGCTAATGGCAAAATCCAAATGGAAATATATTAAAAAATACACTTTAACTAATGGATCATACAGGAATGCACAAAATAAAAAATAGAAAATTTGAAAAATCAAGGTAATAGTAGGTTACAATATTTTAAATATTAAGAACATAACAGAATGAAGATAAATCAATAGCAGGATTGATGGATTGTATTTAATGGTTATATGTGAATCATGTCCATCCAAGGAAGAAGTAAACAAAAGCACAGATGGAAAATAATATGTTTAAAAATAACAAAGAAGCCGGGCTCGGTGGCTCAGCCTGTAATCCTGCGCCTTGACAGGCTGAGGTGAGTGGATTGCCTGAGCCCGCGGGTTCGAGACCCGCCTGGGAAACTTGGTGAGATCTCATCTCTACAATAAATAAAAAAACTAGCCGGGTGTGGTAGCGCGCGCCTGTGGTTCCAGCTACTGGAAGGCTGAGGCAAACGGATCACCGGAGCCCAGCAGGTCAAGGCTGCGGTGGCTGGGAGTGGCCATTGAACTCCAGTCTGGGTGACAGAGTGAGACTCCAACTCAAAAAAAAAAAAACCCACTTGCTTTCACTAAGGTTGAACCCGATTTCTCTCCCCTATTACAATGGAGTTGACACCAATTGCAACAGTCTGGAATAAAGTCTCCCGT
>CAUYQG010086801.1:0-17149 GCA_963574415.1 Tarsius wallacei
AGAATTTAAAATACAAGGAACGTGAGGTAAGAGTTTATAAAATTATAAAATATAGCAAACTTTTTTTTACAGCAATTATAGCACAAACCACAGCAGACACTCTTAAAGCAGTTTTTAGGCCTTTTATTTTCAGGCCTTTCAAAAACAGTCTGAAACCCTCACTCACTGCCCATTCTTGAACCTTCCAGCCTACGGAACTATGAGCTAAATAAACCTCTTTCCCTTATAAATTGTCCATCCTCAGGCATTCCTTTATAGTAACACAAAGCAGACTAAGATACAAATATTATATCGTACATATCTAAAGTATCAATTTTGATTTTTTTTTGTATCCTCCATTTCTTTTCTCATCCTATTTGTACTTGCCACTATTTCCTCATGTGTATATGAAACACATTTATACTTTTATAATGTTTTCAATAAACTGATCTATTTGTTTCATCTCTGCTTCTTTTTTTTTTTTTTTTCAGTTTCTGTCTATTTTTGTTCTATTGGCTATGTCATGGTTTCCTGTTGCTTTTAATGCCTGGATTTGTATGTGTGTGTGTGTGAAAGATGGATAGTGTGGACTTAATATTGTTGGTTGTTATATTTATAGTATTTTGTTTTTCTCCTTTAAGTAGTGTAGTTTTCAAATAGTGTTGTCATTGTTCTATTTGTTGATGAGTAATTAGATTTCTTGCAATCATCTGGATACTTTTCAGACTTTTTAAATTTTGCTAGGAAAAGCCCAGAGCAGCCTTTCACCTAAGGCTAAATTAGACCCACTACTAAGGCAATTTTACTTGAATCCTTATTTATTATGTCTTCTTTCTAGTCTTCATGGTGATAAAGCAAAATATTCTCTGCCTTATGTAAGCTCAAGGAATAATTGTTTTATTCTCTCCTTTCCAATGGTGCTTAACTCAGTTTCAAATGCATAAATTCACATTCATAAACAGGATTGAGAATATCCTCATTTTAGTATTCACTTTCTTTCTCCTTTCCTTCTTCCATCATCTTTTCTCTTCTCTTCTCTTCTCTTCTCTTCTCTTCTCTTCTGAGTTCCTTGTAGATCCCAGATTTAGGACTTTGTCAGATGCATAATTTGCAAATATTTTTCCCATTCTGTGGATTGTCTCTTTATTCTCTTCACGATTTCTTTTGCCATCCATGTAAAAGTTTTTCAGTTTGATATGGTCCCACTTGTCTATCTTAGCTTTTTTCTAAACTACTATCTCAGTATGCTTCAATGTGATCATTCTCTATTTTCTTACAATTTTTCTTCTAATGAGCCTATCATTTTTACTACTGTATTCTGATATCAAGTATTTTCTTTAGTATATTTTTGTTAGTTCACATATCTCTCCTGATATGCTCTATATTTTATCTGTTATGCCTATGCAATCCACTAGACTACTTAACATTTTATCATATGTATTTTAAAGTCTGTTACTGATAATTCTAATGTTAGGTTAAGAACGCAAGTAAACAGAGAGTGAACAAGAAATGGGCGGCTCATCAGCAACACAGGTTTGTTCCAAAGGAAGACCTGTGGAGGGGGACACTAGATGAGACTGGAGCCCCAGTCTGTTTACAATCTAAGGGCAATTAATAGTGGCTGTGGGAGAGATGCCATTAGTTATATTGGGTGGAGAATTTGGGGAGTTAACTTGTTGCTAGGGGCTAGCTAGGGAAGAAGTCTTGTGGTTAGGCCAACTGTTGCTCTGCAAGATGTTTTCTCACAGTCTGGATCCAGCTGATAATTTTCCATCCTCATTTGTGTCAGCAAAATGAAGGAGGCTATCTAAGATGGCATCCCTAAGGCTAACATTCCTGACATTTGTTTATAAATAAATGTATGGAAAAAAGGAGGGTGTGTATGTGTAGGGAGAGTAGTGTCATGGGTCATTTGGCTGTTTCCTGCTGAGGTGGGGCATGGTACTTGGGGTTACAGTTGTGTGGCATCATTCTCTGTGTGGGGGTTGCAGAGTTGCTGATATTGGAGGTTGCAACATCTGGATCAGTGAAACAGGAGAATGTTGTTGACATGCTTTTCTGTGCTAGCTTGAACAAAGGCATTTATTTGTTGGGAGATAATATGGGAAATAAAGTTAAAAAGGTAAGGTCCAGGGGTGAGCAAGAGAAGGAGGAGAAGTAGTGGTCGAAGGAATGGGGCTAGCCAGGGAATCCAGTTAGAGAAGGATGACCCAGCCCACCAATAGCTGGTGGTGGTTTGCTGCCTGAGCTCAGCTAAGTGGTTTTGAAGTTCCCAAGCTGTGTCCTGGACTAGCCAGACTCATTGACATAAAAGCAACAATCCTCCTGAAGATATACACATATTCTCCCTTTTTCTGTGGTTAGAAAGTCAAGTATTTTGGAGCACCACCCCTGCTAGTAAGTCTATCTGTCTTTGGAGACTGGTTATGAAGGTATAGACATCCTCTAAAGTGTTATAAGAGACTGTGGACAGTTGTTGGCAAAGTGTGATAGAAGTGGCCACTCCTGTCACTCCAGTACCCAGCATGGATGAAATATCTAATCTCACCAGTTAGGGTAGGAGACAGATGGCCTTTTTTTGAAAGCCTCTGTCCATCCCATAACGGTGTCTGTGGAGGAAGAGATTGGAGCTAACACAAGGACCTGAATATCAGGCAGAATACTGATGCTTGGGTTCTGGTAAATCAGGGTACAAATACCTGACCAACTGACAGGTAGACAGAGATAGGAAGAAGTGCCACATACACAAAAAAGATACCTGGGATAGAGAGGCAAAAGTTAAAGGAGATGATGGCTTACCATGAGAAGATGGGAGCAAGATCTTGGACCCAACCTTTGTGCATACTTGTTTCATTTTCCCAAATAGAATAGCTCCTGCAAGAGTGGCTGTGGTGAGGGCTTGATAGGGGATATTGGCAGGAGATGCAGTGAATACAGATTGGTTGTGTAAAGAAAAGAGAAAAACGGGTGTTATCAATAACTGCCAGTTGAAGTAGAAAATTGTGAGAGATTTAGAAATGTACAAGTTGGGTGTCCACACATTACCTCTATGAAACATAAAATACACATGGTTGGTGATGTCCACAGAAGATGAGAGCAGCTTGGGAACCCTTTGTGGTGATAGATAGGGGGTCGGAAACTCAAAGAGGGTTTGTCCAGGCTTTTTCAAGGTCTATTTTTTGGTTTATGGTGGAGATTTATTGGTGATAATGTGAGGGTTGGAGAGTGAGGGTGTAGCTGTAGAGATTGGGAGAGAGTTCCCAGGAAAGATCCGTGAGAGGGGTCAGGGAATGAACGTTCAAGACAAAGAGGTGCTAGAGTACTTAGTAGGGCTTGAAAAGATGTGAGTCTCTACAGTGGAGGTTTAGAGGTTTTTGATTGAAAGAAATATTGACCTATTTGTAGCACAAAAACCATTACTCTTGGAAGTGTGACATCCCAGTATGAGATGATGCAGAGGGATCTCATGGTTTGTATGGGAAATGTGTTTAGTAGAGCGAGGTTATTGAAGGGTTTTGGATAAGGTAATGCTTGGCATGTGAGTTGTAAGCTCATGCTAGATCGAGATGAAGTGGGTAAGTTGACTGGAATGGCTAGGGTTGTGTTTTAGTTAACGACAGATCCAGTTATTGGATGAGAGTAGAGAATGTGATTTGATTAAGATTTGTTGTGTGAGGTTAATGAAAGCAGCCCAACTAATAGAGGATAGAGTAAGCTGGAATAAGAGGTATAAGGAGTCTAAGGTTAGAAGAAGAGACCAGTGTGGGAGAGAGTTAAGCTTTATGGTGTGGTAAGGAGGTTGTGAAATAAAAGGCACATTAGGAAGCAATACCAAGTGATAAGGTTGGGGAGAAATCGCATAGATCTCCTTGTAACCAAAGATCAGAAATTGTTGAGAGTAGTTGGCGAAGGTATTATGGGTTAAAAGACAAGGATAGAGTGGGTATATGAGAAATCGTTGAAAGTAGAGCTCATTAGCTTAGAGAAATAAAAGTACATGGAGAGTTACAGTTTGGAGGTTTTTTTTTTAACAAAGATGTTTTATAATACAGGCTAAGATGAATATTATAGCAGCGACTACTGGTGGTATATTAAAAGAGCATCTACATGGGTGGAGTCATTAAGGAGCCTTCTTGGCGTTTGACTTAGGAGATTCAGGAAATTTGGGAACTTTTGTTAGCCAGAGAGAGGTAGATGGAAAATGTGGAAAAATGAAGCATATTTAGGAAGTTTGGCATGAATGAAGGTGTGTGAAATATAGGATTGAGGACCCTTTTTAATTTTGAATTGTGTATCCTGTGTGTAAGACCTGTAACTTTAGCTGCTGTGGGTCTGGTAAGTAAGACTTTGGAGGGTCCTTTCCATTTAGGGGTTAGTGGAATGTTGGCGTCTACGACCCATATCCATTCTCCTGGTTGTAGGTCTGGAGAGGACATGGGGCATCTAAATGTGGTTTGGGAAGATTGGCATCTACATAATCTCGAACTAAATGTCAGGTGATGTGTAGGGTGGGCCAGATCTCTTTTCTCTTTTATTTTATTTTTTGATTTGATGTCTCATTCTGTCGTCCAGGCTGGAGTGCATTGGCACGGTCATCACAGCCTCGACAGGCTGGGCTCAGGTGATCTTTCCATCTCAGCCTTCCAAGTAGCTGGAACTACAGGCATGTGCTACCATGCCCATAAATTTTATTTTTTTTTTAGTTTATTGTAAAGATGAGATCTTGCCATGTTGCCCAGGCTGGTCTTGAACCCCTGGACTCAAGCAATCCTCTCACCTCAGCCTCCCAAAGTGCTGAGCCACCATGCCTGGCTGGGCCAAATATCTTTAATGAGAAGGGGTCCCAGTGAAGGGGGATTATGTAGGACAAAGGATTATCCATACATGAGCTCAAATGTCCTAATTGAGAGACTTTCAAGGGAGAATTCAAAGTTTTATCAGGGCTAGGGGCAGAAGTATGTGACACCCTGTTTTGACCTCAAGAGTTAATTTTGTTAGGTATTGTTTTAGAAGTGTGTTAGCCTATTGCTTGGTAGGGAATGTGGAGGGCTCATTTGTTTCTCAGGCCTTTGGTTATTAATTGAGTTAAGGCTGCTATAAATGCTGGCCCGTTGTCAGACTGAATGGTAGTGAAAAGTCCAAATTGTGGGATAATGTGTATTAGGAAAGCCCAGGCAACATCTTGAGACTTTTTCAGCCAAAGTAGGAAAAGCCTCTGTCCATCTCATAACAGTGTCTACAATTAAGAGTACCAGACACATTGACAGGGGGCATGTGGGTGGAGTCAATTTGCCAGTCCTGACCTGGGAGATGTCCCCTTGTCTGGTGGATGGGAAAGAAGCGGGGTTTGACAGCCCTCTAGGGAGATGTTTGACCCCATATGGTATAGGCCTGGATTACGTTAGTGAGAATGGAGGATGTAGATGGGGTGAAGTGAAGGTGAATTTGTAATAGTTGGTATAGGGGATGATGGTCTGATGTGAAAGAGAGTATGTATTAGTGTAAAAATGTCCTTTTCCTGAGATTGAGGAACAACTAGCCTATTTTGTAGGAAGAACCATCCTTCTTTGTTTACAGCTTTGGTAGAGGTAAAAGTTTGAGTTTTCCTGGGGTTGTAAGAGAGTGATAGGGTGGAGAATATAGGTAGTAGGGAAAAAGTTGGAGGGTAGTGGCTTTAGTTGCCAAATCAGCAAGAGAGTTTCCTTGTGAGATTGGGTCTGTAGCCTTTTGGTGGCCTTTGTAATTTGTAACTGCGGCAGCCAGGGGTAATTTGGCGGCCTGTAATAACTTGTGGGTGAGCTATCCATTAATGATGGAGGCCCCTTTGGTGGTAAGGAATTCTCTTTCCTGCCATATGGTGGCATGGGAGTGGGAAGTCTGTATAGATGTTAACTGTTATGTTTCTGGGTAGAGTAAGCTGTCCTGTGAGGGCTATTAATTCTGCTTTTTGGGAAGTTATGTAGGGGGGAAGAGCATTGGCCTTTAGAGGCTTGTTTTTGGCAATGATGGCGTGACAAGCCTTGGGCCTGGGGTTTTTGTGGGAGCTGCCATTTATAAATCAGTTTGGTGAGGAGCTGATGGGAGTTGCAGAAATGTGTTGGAAAGACTGAACAATTGTGTCTAGGATTTCAAGATGTGATTGTTGGGGTTCTTGATTAGATATGGGTTTGGGCAGAAGGATGGCTGACTCAAGACTCTTGTATTTTTGAAAAGAAGTTAATGGTTTATTAATGATGCGTATATTTGTTTTAGGCAAAATAATCGGTGAGACTGAAGGGAGGAGTGACTCATAAGATTATTTATATTGTGTGAAGAGAAGACAGTTTATTATGTGTTGGTAAAGTTTTAGCACCTAGGCTGTGAGTATAGTGGCAGTGCCTAGAACTCAGAGGTATGACTTCCAGCCTTGGATGATGGAGTCAAGTTGTTTTGATTGATATGCCACAGCTTGTGAGGTTTCACCATAGGACTGACACAAAAGTCCAAGGGTGACGCTGTGGCTATGTTCTGTGTGGACATATAAGGTAAAAGATCTTGTAGAGTTTGGTAATCCTAGGACTGTGACCTTTAAGAGGACTTCTTTCAGCTTGTGAAAATGTGAATTAATGGGATGTGTGGGGTTTAAACGTTTGAGAATAGGGCCTTGAGAAGCCAGATAAAGGGGCTTAGCTAACAGGTCAAGACTGAGTAACCATAATCAGAAATATCCTGTGAGGCCTAAGAAAGAAAGGAGGTCTTTTTTTTTTTTTACGAGTACAGTCATATCCTGGGTTAGACATTTTCTATGTGGGGGGATAGATCAGGGTTTGGGCATTATAATGTGTCCGAGATAGGTTATTTTTGTTTTTGACCATTTTAGCGTTGGTGGGAGAGACTCTATATCCATGTTTTCCAAGGAAGTTAAGTAACTGAGAGGTATGTTAAATGCAAAGGACTGCCTAGGAGAAGATCATCAATATACTGTAGAAGGGTACTGGGGGTTATGTTTAGCTTAGCTAGGTCTTGAGAAAAGATTTGCCCAAGGAGATGAGGACTTCTTTGAAGCCTTGTGGTAATATTGTCCAGGTTAATTGGGTAGAATTTTGTGTATTGGGGTCCACCCAGGTGAAGGCAAAGAGGTTTTGGCAGACCATGTTAAGGGGAATGATGAAAAAGCCATTCTTTAAGTCTAGGATGGAGAATATGTGGTATTAGGTGGGATGTGAGAGAGCAGAGTGTTGGGATTTGGAATAATGGGGTGATTGGGGATGATGACCTGATTGACAATACATAGGTCTTGGACCAGTCAGTATGAGTTGTTTGGGTTTTTAACAGACAATATGGGGGTGTTGTGAGGAGAGTTAGTTGGCTTTAAGATATCTGCCTGGAGTGATTTAGAAATAATGGGTTTGAGTTCCTTTAAGCCAGATGGACTTAAAGGGTATTGGGGTTGGTTCAGGTAGGACGGGGGATTTTATAGATTGGCCATGATGGGGATAAGATGGTGCTCAACACTGGGTGCGAAAATTTCCCAATTGTAGGGTTTACATATCCAGAGGAAGTGGGGGTGACATCTGGATGGCAGAGTAAAATGAAGGAGGTGGAATTGCAAGGGATTTGTGAGGGGTAAACTGTATGGAAGCCTGAAACTTTGTTAGGATATGCCTTCCTAAGTAGGATAGGTATGGGGCACTGTGGAATAACTAAAAAGGAGTGATTGAAGGGTGTGTCAAATAGAATGCAGAGTAGCAGCTTGGTTATTTTGGGAGTGAAGGATATTCCATTTACTTTGACAATAGAAATGGAGGAGCTAAAGAGGGTTCATGCATATTCTGGTAATACTAAACATGAAGCCCCTGTATTCAATAAGAAAGAATTAGGTTTACCGAACACTGACAACATTACCCTGAGTTTTGCAATGGAGCAGATGGTGAGGGTGGTGGGGGTGGCAAACCCTAGGCCCCATCAGTCTTCAGTAGCCAAGCCAAGAAATTTGGCCAGTCCTGGCTCTCGTGAGGAAACTTGAGAGTGTTAGAAGTGACCAAATGGTAGGGAGTGATCACAGTCCTACTTCTAGTGCCCTTTCTCTCCACAGATAGGACATGGTTTGGGAGGGGGCCTAGGATTTGGGCATTCCATTGCCCAGTGTCCTGGCTGGCAACATTTGAAGCATGGTCCTGGTGGTTGATAGGGGTTTTGTTGGGGGTTGGATGGTTTTTTAGGGCCATCAGAGCCCTGTTGAAGGACTGCTGTCAGTAATTGGCATTTGACCTGATCCCTTATTAGTTTTTGAGTCTTTTGCTCCTCCTTTCTATTGTTAAAGACCTTAAAGGCATTTTAAATAAGATCCTGACACGAAGTCTTGGAATCATCTTCTAAATTTTGAAGTTTTTTCCATATGTCTGGAGCGAGTTGAGAAATGAAGTGAAGGTCTAAATAACATCTACCCTTGTCAGAGTCTGAGGTGAAGGTGGTGTACTTAAATGTGGCCTCTGAAAGACAGGAGAAGAAAAGGGCAGGGTTTCCATCAGGACCCTGAGTAATTTCTTTGATTTTTTTCATAAAAACTACTTTTAGAACTACTTTTAGAGCTACCTTGCCCATTCCAGCTAAAAGGCAAGTTATCATGTGGCCTCTTTTCTGTCTATCTGGGGAGTGGATTTAGTAATCCCAGAAGGGCTCTGTGTGGGGCACCGCCATGGCACCTATAGGATTATGAGTTGGGTCCTGCTGATGGAAGGTGTCAGCATGGGATTGAGCTGCTGCCCAGATGTGTTCCCTGGGAAAGGAAAGAGGACAGAATAATGTGCAGGTTGTACCAAGTAAGGTCATGGGACTGGGTGATATGGAGGAATTCTTTATGGTAAGAAGCAAGGTCAGAGGTAAAGGAGCCCAGTTGTTATCCAATTTGAGAGAGATCACCCAGGGAGAAAGGAACATGAGCCCGTACTATGTCCTTTGTCCCAGCTACCTCTCTGAGAAGAAGGATGGGAGCAGAACTCTGGGGATGACTGGGGGATGGGGGACATTGGATATGAAAGTGAGGGTGAGGGAAAGAGAGGAATTAGAGAGGAGGTTGTGAATACGGAGGTGGAGGAGCAGAGGGTGGTGGTGAGATAGAGGGAGTTGGAGGCTAGGGAGGTGGTTTGAAAAGAGGTGGAGGTTCATCAGTGGGATCGAAGTCTGAGGAAGATGATTTAAATGGTAGAATTAGAGTAGTGGGGTTTATGGCTTTTTTGTTTAACAGGAGAATTTAGAAGAGGTAACAGGTTTGACAAAAGGAGGGCTTAGACTGGAGATAGAGGAAAGCTTGGGCATAGGAGACCTCACATCATTTTCTATTATGTTGGAGAAAATTGTTGAGGTCATGGAGAGTTTGGAAGTCAAAGGTTGTTTTGGGGCCATCCATTGTTATTGTGCAATTGATATTGGGGCCAAGCCATATTACAGAAGAAAATGAGATGTTTTAGCCTCAGAATAAGAACTAATTTTTTTTAGGTTGTGAAGGAGACATGCGAGAGAGGTTTCTTGGGGAGGTTTAGAGGAGGGTTGACCCATATTGGAGAAGTTTGGAGGGATGAGTAATCTGACTCCCAGAAGAGTGAGAAACAGAGGAAATATAGGGCATCCCGACAGGTTTGAACTGTTCCTGTGAGTCAGTGTGGTAGCTACTTTAAGTGTATCCCCTGAAGCAATGCCCAGGGTCACCGAGTGGTGTCAAGGGAGACTTTTTACCCAGCACTGGGGTTTTTCAACAGAAATGTGCAAAAGAGAGAGAAATCTGTTTTTGTGGGGTGCAAAATTCACCCACTGATTAGTGATCAGTGTTGGATGAAATGTCTGGCAATGGAGAAGACCCTGCTGGAGTTGCCCGATTTGGAGAAGAGGAGAAAGAGGGGAAAGAAGAGGGGACAAGGGAGAACAGGGCTAGGCATGGGGGCAACTGAGGAGTATGCCCGTGGTGGGACCTATAACGGGTTCCCAGGTTGCAGCACCAAAACGTTAGGTTAAAAAGCAAGTAAACAGAGAGGAGACAAGAGGTGGGCAGTTCAACAGCAACGTAGACTTATTCCAAAGGAAGTCCTGTGGAGGGGGACACCAGATGAGATTGGAGCCCCAGTCTGCTTTCAGTCTAAGGGTATTTTATAGTGTCTGGAGGGAGGGGTGACGTTAGCTATTTCTGGTGGGGAATTTTGGAGGTTAGCTTGTTGCTGGGGGTAGCTAGGGAAGAAGCCTTGCAGTTTGGCCAGCCATTGCTCAACAGGATGTGTTCTCATGGTCTGGGACCAGCTAGTTATTTTTCCATCCTTGTTTGTGTCAGCAAAATGGCGGGAACTATCTAAGATGGCATCCTTAAGGCTGACATCCAACATCTGTGATCTCTTCGTATTTAGTTCTTTCACTGTTTCCTTTCCAAGATGTATATCACATTTTCTTGCTATTCCATGGATTTTTATTTTGTGCCATGCATTCACATAAAAATTCAGTAAAGCCTGAGAGAGTTATAATTATCTCCAGAAAAGGCCCATACTCCTGTTCTTGTCACTTCCTTATTGGAAAATCTGGAATCCCTGAAGAGTTTCTTCTGCTTTTTCTTTTCTGCTTCTGTTTTTATGGTACAACCTTCAGCATTCTGTGGAGGCTGATGGACAAGCAATGTGAAGGTTTTGCAGTCTTACTCTGTGTCCATCTGGAGCTCTTCTGACCCTAATCATCCTGTCCACATGTTGCAATTAAAAGCTTTTTATTAAATTAGGCTGATTTTCCTTATCCTGAGCTATTAGAAATGCCTTATCCTCTCTCTGTTTCAATTATGAGTGAGAGCACACCTAGATCTTTTCTCTTTTTATTCTGTGGAATTTAGTTCATTTAGTTTACTTATATTTCAGTGTGCATACTATGGTGAGTTTAATATAATAGCAATAGCTATAAATGTGTGGCTTATTGTTTGCTTTTGTTTTTAGGATAAGAGCAACTTTTTTATAGCTTTCTAAAGCAGAGGGTATACATTTAGTTTTTAATCTCAACAATACATGTTTCATAACTGAAAGTTCTATTTTATATATTTAAAATCTTCATGGCTATTTTTGTAATCTTTTGTTGCTCACAATTTGTTTTACTTTGAGACATGTTGAAAATTTGAGTCTATTGTGAGTTATTCCTACAGAGATAACTTTGTTGTTCTCTTCACTAGAGGCCAGAGGACACTATATTACTCCCTTTAAATATTTTAGCTAATCTTCAGAATATTCGTGTTTCTTTTTCTACCTTTCAACTGGCACAAAACTGTCCTTTAATTATTGCTGGAATATATGTATATATATAACACACACATACACACACAGAACACACTTATATAGATACATACATACTATATATATATATTTCAAGACAGCCTGTGTTTTCTTTTTATGTCTCATATGTCCATATAAACCATCTGTCCTTTTTGCTTGTTTATTTTACTTTGTTGTTGATATTTGTGTTTTGTGTCTTAGGAAAGTTTTCTAACCACCTGAACACTCACATATTCAACTTAAAGAAATTTTTTTTAAATTTTTAAATAAATTTTGAAATTTGTTCAGAAGACTGTTTCATAGAATCCTATAATAAAATACTAAACAGTATTTTATTCTTCCCTGATTCCTGATTCCATACCAATTACTACCGAATCTCTTGATATACAGAATACATTTCAAAATTGTTAGCAAAATTGAAGAATTGTGTCAACATAAATATCAAGTCAAGTAGCATGTCAGTCTAAGGGGAAAGATTATGAATTACTAAATCTAGTACAATTTTCTGAAGGTACTTGTCACTAAGTAAATTAGATTTCAGTAGAGCTTCATTTTTGGTATATTTTGTTTGACGAGATAGCAGGGAAGCCCAAAGGAAATAGCAAGCAAATAATTTGGATAAGTAGGTTGAAGCTTGGTATTAAAATTATGATTGAAATCAATGATTCCTGTATGAATTAGTGCATCATCAAATCTGTGAGCAGGATTGTGCTTTCTAAGGAAATAGGTAGAGAAGTAATTTCATGTCTTTAATAAATGCTCAAATATTGAGGTCAAAATACCACAAAAGAGAAATGCCCCTGAGACCAGAAGAGTATATTGCTATAGAAGACAAAGAAAAATAGAATTACTTACAACCATCACACCTACAGCCTTGAGGTGTCACTGGCACTTATCTGAGATGTCCTCCCACTTGTGAGTTCAAGTATTCTCTGCAATGAGTTAATTTTCTTTAACAGAGTATTTTACTATAATGGTGTCACTGGCCCCATTTCAGCCTTTTCCCAAATTATAGAAAAGTATGAAGATTAGCAGAGCTTTAAATTATAAATGATTAAATTCATCCTTAATTTGGAATAGCTACATTATAATTAACAGAAATGCAGACTGTTGATCAGCATTCTTCAATTGTTGAACTGATTTTTAAAATTATATTCCATGTGGGCTAAGATTTAGCACTTTGAATAAAAATCTAGCTTCTTAAAATATAGCAGTGTGTAAAACCTCAAGAAGTAGAAAGGTTTGCATGATATGCACAAATAATTGAAAATACAACAATTCCTTTTGCAAAATAGCTCTTTTTTAGCACTTAGAGTAAAACTAGCTTTATTTCAAGAGGCTTGAAAGCATTCTTAAAACAGTAGTCATCCTCACTAATAGTACACATCCCACCTTGCCCATTAGGATTTTCTCAGAGAATAATCTGAGTTGAAAATATAGGCCTAGGTTTGTCTTTGTTAATATCTTTCATATTGGTGCCCCAAATCTGAAACACTATGGAAGCTTTAACTTCTTTCCTAATGGCTATCAGAAATCTGTCATAGGGATTAGAATATGAAAACTTGGGGAGGCAGAATTTGTAGAAATGAATAAGAAACAAATTTATTTTTTCTTTTTCCAGAATTGAACAAGAGCTGATTTTTCATTTGGAGTTTGTATCTCTAATATACTGGTTCCTAAACTAATAGTCCAATTCTGTAGATCAAGCTTCATGCAGATATGGTTAAGAGTGTGGTCATTTATAATAGGTGCTTAGCTGTCCCACATATTTAGAAAGCAAACAGCAATAAGTACTCAGTGATTGAGATGGAAAATGGACATCTAATCTAAAAGAAAGTCAAGCAGTTCATTAATTTATGCCCTTTTAAACCCATAAATGTTTTGTAATTCCAAGATTTTAGGGAAGATTTAAAAGTCTCATCTAAAATGCCACAGGCACATTAGCAGAAACATTTAGAGCTGTTAGAGACTTCCAGCAGGTTGTATTATTTATTATGTGCAGGCTCTAGAGACTAAGAGCATCTGAAAAGATGGCAATGCCAACAGTTGAAAATGAAGATTCCCGAAATAAAGGGCCAGTTGCCATTTAGCCCAATGTGCAGAGCACTGAAAATATAGAGGAATTCCTATAAAAACAGAAATGAGTTCTGCTATCCTTGTATAACTGAAAGTATAAATATTTGAATCCTATGTCATCAAAGGTTATAATTAAAAAGAGATGACTCTCTCCCCTCATCAATGAAAGAACTCAGATTAACAAATAAGAAACAATAAATATGAAAGCACAATTTAGATTACAGATAATTCTGCAAGTTGTATGTTTTGTTATCACTATTAATATAATCATGTAAAATAAATGCCATTCATATTTATTTAGTATATAGATGAATTTTAAAAATTCTTAGCAAGTTTCTAAACGTATTTATTTTCAAAAATGGAAAACTATGCTTCTAGCTTAGATGAGGTCTTGCTTCACTCTTAGGTATAAAGCACCATATTAGGTAAGTCATTATGACATAAAGAGATATTGAAACAATAAAGAAAATATGGTTCCCCAATTTCAATTAGCTCAGTACTCTTCATCTAGAAACCACATGCAAAATTTGAGAAAAATAAGTTGTTATACTGCACTGACAATGTCTCACCAGCATAATTAGATTTAGTGAATAGAGGGGGGAAAAAACTGAAATAACTAAAAGTTATATTGTCCTTGTCTCCTTGAAGTCACAGAAGAATGGCCCGAACAAACTTGTTTTTACTGAACTCGATGATTTTCAGTATAACTTTAGCCACAACAATGTCTTTATTATTTGGGTTGTAGATAAGACCCACATGCTTGAACCCCCACATTTTCAGATTAACAAAAAGTCCAATCTACATCAATTACTTTTAGAAATACTCATGATCTAAAAAATGTGTGTGCACTTTTGTGTGTGTTGAATGAGAGAGGTCTGGGGGGAAAATGTGGGTACACAAACTAGGTAAGAAGACAGAAAATGATTTGAGCAGTGGCAGGAGCAGTCCTGCTTATTCCAGAATATGTATGAGAGCAGCCTCAGATGAAATGCCATTTGAGCTGGGAAATGCCACAGCTGTAGCCATCTGTGGCAGCTGCTTCAGAGCAAGTCTGGAGGGACGACTTTCTCGTTGCTGAGACCCGCTGTACAAGGGATGCTTTGAGGGAGAAGCACCACATCACCAGAATAATATGAAAGGAAAGGAGATTTATGGCCATAAGAACCTGTGTTTTCTTGATGGTTATGACTTTTATTTTATTTTTGATAGACAAATAATCATTGTATACATATATTTATGGGATACAGTGTGGTGTTTTCATGCATGCATACATTGTGAAGTGATCAAATCAGGCTAATTAGCGCATTCCTTGCCTCAAATAGTTACCTTCGCTTTGTGATGAGAACATTTAAAATCCTCTCTTTTAGCTGTTGTGAAATATACATGATTGTTAACTTTAATCATCATGCTGTGCAATAGAAGTTACTATTTCCATTAAGCTGAGACTTTGTATCCTTTGACCAACATCTCCCCCTTCCCCATCTGCCATCCTATCAACCCACCACCCCAGCTTCTGGTAACCGCCATAATTCCCTATGCAGTTCTGTAAAGATGAAGAACAGGACGTTTTCTATTGAGATATGAATGTTTAAGCTTCACAGTTTTTCACTAGCACAGGCTTCTGGATTTTGTAAGACTAGTAACATTTATCATCTTGTAAGATTGCAATTTATTTTCTCATTCTCATGAAATAATTACTTTTATATCTAATTTTAGTATGTTCTTTAAAGAGTTTCCTCAAAACTGGAAAAATATTGTTATTAAAGAAAGAGAGCTATTTAAGACAAGAAAAAGTACGCTTTCTCCTAATGATACGTCCCAATTCATGTTGCTGTGGCTAAATACCTTACTCCTGTGCTGTTTCCTGCCTCAGACACTTGGCCGAATTCTGCTCCAGACATAAGATTTGCTCAAGGAAACGACATTAATACTTTCTGTTATGCTCAGTAATAAGAACTCCGTGTCAAATTGGCCAAGGCAGATGAGATTCACTCACACAACCACTGCTAAGGTGATTGATCAAATGTCACCTATCTTTGTAATTCCTTGATTATTGACTTTTTTTTTTTTTAGGTTTAAGTATTTTGCTGTGTCCCGGGGTTTCCACCAAGGATCTCTCCAGTGACAAAAATGTACTTTCATTCAAAATGCAGACTCCTTGTCTGGAGAAACCATACCACTGCCCCAGGGAATTGGTTTCCCTGGAAAATTACAAAAGCTTATTCAATTATATGAATATATCAGCACTCCAAGTATAGCCCAGGGAATAAATCTGGAAACTACTACCTAACTGTCTTTCAAAAGCATAGGGTTTCCTAAAAGAACACAGTCCAGATATCAGCAGAAAGACATAGGCCTAAGCCATAAAGCATTGGGGTTGCTGGTGAAATGGCCTCTGTGGAATTGTGCTGTGGTGTGTGATAAATATGCTGAGAAAGATTTTCAATAGCAGGACTGTTGTTGAGGGCTTTTGTTCATTCATTTAAAGTGCATATTTTTTTCTCAAAGGTTACTGAAAGAGAATTATTTCTAGTATTATTGGCAACAATCATACCTCCTAGAAAAAAAATCGTTAATTTTTATCATAAAAATTAGTAAATAACTTTAAAAATCACTTTATTCTCTTTGTGGTGACAGTTACTTAGAAGCAAATGTGTCACTCATCTTGCAAAGATTATACTTGGTATTTCATAATATAGTATTTGTGTATTGATCCCACTCCTATTTCCATTTGTTTTCTGGTTGCTTCCTCTTTCTCACCTATTTAACATGTTATCTTATTTTTTGTAAGGTATAACAAAGGGGTTTTTAGAATTCAAAAGAAATAAACAAAGCCACTTACATTCCAATGTCAAAAAGTAAAAGTCTAACAAGAAAAAGTTCATATGAACTTTTAAGGAAGATAAAGTAGGACAATTATCCATGCTGGATATGACCATATATTAAGGGAATAAAATTTGTGCCTGATCTTAAAAATGTGTTTATACAGTACCTTACAAGTAGTAACTCCTTGTCCTTAATGAAGACTATAATAGAGATATAATCTAGATGAGAAAAGAAATATACGCCTATTAAAACTATGACCAAATATCAGAACAAGTACCAAACTAATTTGTAAGTTACTCTGGAAAGAAAAGGAAATTTGATGCAAAGAATTTTTTCCAAAGAAATGGAAAAAGAGTGTCTGATTTCTTCTCATTTGATCAGTTGTTTATATTTAAACATATACTATGTACCAAGTCTTTTGGAGGGCATACTGAGAAAACAATATGCAAAATACTTAATGGTTCACACCCTTATGGAATTTGAAGAAGAGAGAGGAGACAGAGACAGAGAGATACCAAGAACAAGAAACAGAGAGAGAAGATAATCATATAAATTTATTGTTATATAATATGCATGCTTCATGTAGCTTATAAGCATCAGTTAATGTAAGCATGCTGGGGACACAACCACGAGCAAGACCGACAATATCCTATCCTCATGGTACTTCCATTTCAATGGGAGAGGTGGAAAATGGATAACCTTGATAGTGAATATATAACTACAATTTAAAAACTGCATCAAATTTAAGACTAGAGAATGACAAGGGAGGATGTTCTATTTTAGGTATGGTATATTTTTCTACTAAATTAGAAACTTTTCATCTCCGTCTGTTTATTAACTTTCTTTAGCATGCTGTGTCATGAATGGATGAGGTTCAGTGCTGAATTGAGGCTAAAGAGGGAGGAAAAACACACTGGATTTGTTATGATTTAAGTTTTTTAAAGTGGTATAATTTGATTTTGTCATCATAAAAAAGCAATTTACATAGCCGGGTT
>CAUYQG010086814.1:0-13943 GCA_963574415.1 Tarsius wallacei
AAAAAATAACAGTTGCTGGAGAGGGTGTGGTGAAAAGGGAACACTTCTACACTGTTGGTGGGAGTGTAAACTAGTGCAACCTCTGTGGAAAACAGTGTGGCGATTCCTAAAAGCTCTAAATATCGACCTCCCATATGACCCTGCAATCCCCCTACTGGGAATATAACCTGAAGAACTCAAATCACTCTATAAAAAAGATACCTGCACACGTATGTTAATCGCAGCATTGTTCACAATAGCAAGAACCTGGAAACAACCATGTTGTCTATCAAAAGAGGACTGGATTAAAAAAAATGTGGTATACATACACGATAGAATACTACGTAGCCATAAAAAAGAACAAAATCATGAGTTTTGCAGCAACCTGGAGAAAATCATTCTTAGTAGCTAATCACATTGCTAAAGCTAAGAAGCCCTTTACTATTGGTGAAGAGTTGATCTTGCCTGATGCTAAGAATGTTTGTTGTGAACTTTTAGGAGAGGCCGCAGTTCAAAAGATGGCACATGTTTCTTTTTCAGCTAGCACCATAATTAGACAAATTGATGAAATAACAAAGGATACTGAGGCACAATTATTAGAGAAAATTAATGAGTCACCGTAGTAAGAAATCCAGATTGACAAATCTGCCAATGTTGACAACAAGGCAACAATGCTTGTTTTTGTGATGTATTTTTCACGATGATGTGCATGAGGATGTGTTATGTGTACCACAGCTGCAGAACTATTCAAGTCTTTAAATTATTATATGGTAGGAAAACTGAATTGATCATTTTGTGTTGGTATATGCACAGAGTGGCTGCTGTGACTGGATGGCTTTCTGGTTTCGCTATACAGGTCTAAGAGGTCGCTTCTGAATGTGAGTCTATGTATTATGTCATACATAGAGAAAAAGCTAGCTAGCCAAAAAATGTCACCTGAACTTAACAACGTTTTATAGGATGTGATTAAAATTATCAACCACATTAAATTACATGCCCTTAATTCACATCTGTTTGTATAGCTCTGTGAGACACAGAGCACACACGTCTTATCTTATACACAAAAGTGAGATGGCTTTCTAAAGGTAGATCACTGGTCAGAGTTTTTGAGTCATGAGAGCTGCTCCAGAGATTTATTTCAGAAAAAACAGTCACCACTGGCAGCGCATTTCAGTAACACAGAATGGGTCGCAAAACTAGCTTACTTGTGTGATATATCTAACCTGCTCGATGTACTCAATCTGTCACTTCAAGGGGAGAGTGACAACTGTGTTCAAGTCAGTAGATTAAGGGGCTACATTCAAAGCCAAACTGGAATTATGAGGGCAACGATTGAACACTGGGATTTTTTACATATTTCAAATATTAGCAGATATTTTTAAAGAGACTGAACCAGGACCTTCTTTTTCTCAGCTGGTACACGATCACCTATCTCAACTTTCAAAAGAGTTTGAGCATTATTTTCCAACTACAAAAAACTGTCAAGTTGCAGGAAAACAAGCTCAAGGCTCCCACTATTTCTGCATTATGGTGAGTTGCATAATTATTTCATCATTCTATATATTTAGCCTAAACTGCTCATCAAAAAAGCATGCTCTTTCATAAAAATAAATAAATAAAAGTAAAAATTCAGCCCAGTACTGGACAAAGTAATATAGGAATAAATATATCATCTATTAAAGGAATGAATATAACTACCAATTATTGAGGTTTAACATTCATTCATGCTATCAACACATTTATTGGGCAATGACTGTATGCCTGGCCCGGATGGAGACAAAGCAACAAGTAAGAAAAGTATTTGCTTTTATAAAGTTTGTATTTTGCTGAGAAAACTAGGGGAAGCAGAAAACATTGTGCAAAAAGGTTAAAGCAATACCACATCACACCCGCTTCTATAGCTATTACCAAAAAGAGGGGGAGGCAACAAGTGATTGCAAGGAAGACAGACTGGAATCATTGTGCATTGCTGGTGGAATGTAAAACAGTACAGCCACTGTGTAAAACAGTTTGGCTGTTCCTCAAAATGTTAAATATAGAATATCTAACAATTCCACTCTTAGGCATATACCCAAAAGAATTGAAAGCAGGGACTCAAACAGATAGCTGTATACCAATATTCATAGCAGCACTCCTCACAACAGCCAAAAGGTAAAAACAAATCAAATGGTCATCAACAAATAAAAGGATAAAACAGTATAGTATATACATATAATAGAATGTTATTCAACCTTAAAAGGGATGAAATTCTGATACATACTACCACATAATTGAACCTGAAGGACATACATGATGCTAAATGAATTAAACCAGTAACAAAAGGACAAATATTGTATGATTCCAATTATATGAGCTACCTAGGATAAGAAAATTCATAGAGTCAGAAAATAGAGTATAGGTTGCCAGGGGCCAGTGGGAGGAAGGAAAGGGAAGTTAATGTTTAATAGGTACAGGGTTTCTACTTTGGATAATGAAAAATTTCTGGAAATGATGGTTGTAAAAGATTGTGAATAAAATTATTGCCACTAAGTGTTACATTTAAAATGGTTAAAAATGGTCAATTGTATGCCATGTATATCTTACCACAATTTAAAAAGAACACTCAATTGTACACTTTAAATGGGTATATTAGATAATATGTAAATTATATTTCATTAACTTTGTATTTTTAAAAGGTTTATATACATCTAATTTAATCTCACTTTAAATTCATCTCTATGTTGTCTCTCCTGTATTTATATCTCCAGTTCTGAACTCCAAATTTATATATCGAGGTGCCTATCTATCATACCTATTTGAAATCTTAAACATTATTTTAGAGATAGCATGCTCCCAAATGAATATATTTTGAATGTCCCCAAATCTACTCTTACCCTCTGCTCCCCTTTCCCACTGACAGTCATGCCGTGTACTCAATTGATCAAGCCAAATAGCTGGAAGTTCTTTGAGACATCACAGGTTTACCCACTGAAACCAGCATGAGGTGAGTGGGGGTGCCTCCAACTCACTAATTAAGATATATAATTTTTTTGAGTCAGAGTCTCACTCTGTGACCCAGGCTGGAATGTAGTGGCATGCTCACGACTGCCACATCCCCAACTGCCGGGCAAAGTGATCCTGTCACCCCAGCCTTCAAGTAGCTGGGAGTTCAGGTGTGCACCACCACGCCTGGCTAATTTCTTTGATTTATTGTAGAGACGAGGTCTCACCAAGTTGCCCAGAGTGGTCCCTTGGCTCAGGCAGTCGTCCCACCTCTGCCTCCCAAAATGCTGGGGTTACAGGGAGGAGCCACCATGCCCAAGCCACCACAACTGGCAAGATATATAATATTTCAATGCAACATTTTAAAAATCAAATTAATGCAGAAAATTCATAAAGAACAATAAAAGCTCATAATTTTTTAGTATCTTACTCTTTTACATTTATCCTATCAGTTATCACTAATTCATCTGCTCCTTTCTTTATATAGATATACATTTTCTCTTCCACAACAGTGTAAGTGCCATGAGAGAGGAAGTCTTAATCTGTCTTGTTCACCACATTATCTTATACATAGTTTCTCCATTTTCCAGGTTCCCCTTACAAATTGCTTTAGGGGTGAATTTTTCCCAGTAAGAATCTATCATTTCAGCTTCTAGGTTCTGATAACAACCACTTCCATCCTCTCTTTGTTCCTATATACACAGGTGGTGGTAGTGGCTTCCTGATGTTGCTAAACTCTGGGACATTTTAGCTCTTCTAGCTTATTTATATCACATTTTTCATATAAAATTCTCCCTATTGAACTATCTAGGATGAATCTGCTTTAACTGACTAAGTTGTGGCCAGTGCAGTGGGTTAGGAAACAAATGTCAAAGTGTTTTAATCTGCATTATACATACATTCCTAAAGGTCCCTCATGAAGTAAAAGAAAATGGTAAACAAATTATATAGCTGTATATTTGCAAATATTATAAATAAGACTGTGTAAACATGGAAAATTTAATAAATTAAGGTACGTTTGCAGTTTCCTTTCTATGAATAAGACCTCTCATTTATATATCTAAAACAAAAATAATAAAAACGAAAAAAGCATAATTAAAATATTAAATAATTTCATTTAAAAGCAGAGTTAGATTTTGAGGGGGGACTTTTTTATTCTATATGATAAAGGCACATTTCACAGTAGATTTCCTTTCCATTTTTTTCTATACAATGTTAATATCAGTTCAAGTACATTGCAATTTTTAGATATTTCTCACTAGAAAGGAAAGTCATTAATCTGAATTACCTAGTATTCATGAAAATAACAAATGGTTTGAATACTGGCAACCTAATAACTTTACCTGGCAAAAATAGGTCATTTTAGAAAAAGAAAATTGTCCAATGATCTGTATTTCTTTAGAAGCATAAACGTACTCAGAATACGACAATTATATCAATGATCCATGTCAACAAAGGCAATGCAGAAATTAAACACTCTGAATTTTGTTGTCAGAATATAATTCTATAGAGTTATGATTAAAGTGTTAGAAATAAAACACAAGTGGATCTAATCTTTATCCAAATGTGATAAGGAGACAAAAAGAGTATATTTGCATGGAGAGGGGAATTTATTAGCAAGCTGCGTGATTGTGAGCAAGTAACATTTATCTTGAACTTCAGTTACATGATCATAAAATGACAAGGATACTTCTTAACCTCATTGAGTTATTATGAGAAGCAAATAGCAACCTTATGTAAATGCATTTTGTAGCCAACAAATTACTACACAATATGTATTATTGCTATTACTATTATTTGCTGTTAATGGATTAACCCCTTGGATTTTGGTGAACTTCACTGTATTTCTTGTATCTTCTCACTTTCACATGATGATGTTGTACATACTCTTCATAATTCATAATGTTTCACCACTGGCTAAATAAGGAATTTATATCAAGGTCACCACTTTTTAAAAAGCTTAATCTCCTTTCCAGCAGCACCTAATAAAAGAGATAAATCACATAGCTCTTCCTATTTAATCTCCTTAGCCTACTGTGAATACAGCCCTTTTCCATTTCTGTTCTCTAGATCCAACTTTTTCATTTTTATAGAAAGGTTCAATATGAATAGAACACTCCTTCTGGGAGTGAAGTCTCAGACGTTTGAAATCCAGTTAATCCTGTCTCATATTATTGCCAGTAAAAGCTGCATTTGACACCGAGGCATAAAGTGAAAGGCATCGGTAGATGCAGCAGTAGAGAGATAATAAATAAATAAATAAATAGGTAGATAGATGATAGATAGATAGATAGATAGATGGATCACCAGGAATGAGAGCTTATCTGTTATTACCTTTGCTCCCTTTTAAAAAAATTTATATGGATGAAACCCCAAGGTGATTCTAGAACTAGATAGTTAAATAATTGTGGATGTCAACAGCTGTCTACATGGAACAGACTTTTTGAAATTCAGTATTTTCAGAAGTATGGGTCATATAAAAAACACTTATCGTTAGCCAGAGTAGAGGTAGAATAATTATATAGGAGACTTTACAACAGTCAGTTGTCAAAACTACTTTTCTGTCAGTACTATAGGATTATTTTTCATGTTTTTCTCATATGAAATAACTGTTAGAAAGAATTGAAAATGGCTTTATTGTATACATGATTTCCAGTTACAATACTGCCTCTTCCTTAAAAGTCTATTATGATCATAGCAAGAAAAAAGTAAACAGATAACTTTTATGTAATATCAGAATTAAATCCAATTATATTCAGTCTTATCAGGATATAAGGTTTTCCAAAATTATTCTTCATACACACATGAAGAATATCATATAGATTAACTGGACATCTTTTCCTTGAGTGCTTTCTAAGGTTCCAATTTATGCAACAGCTCTGTAATCATTCTCACTCTCAAAATTCTTCAGTTCACTAGTCTATTAAATGTAATTGTAATTGACTACCTTGGTGGCTAATTTTCAAAAGCTATTACATTGTTTCTGGCTTTTGGCTTTCTTTTACTAATGTGGATTTATTTGGAATCAAAACTGTACGAAGTATTGCTGCACGATTTGACTTAGTATGCACTGACGTCATTATTTATCATTTATTATGTCTATAATGTGTAAAGCATATAACATAAATAAGTCCATTTAAATTGTGGCTTTGGGTATATTACTTTCTCATTTGTCAAATAAAAGTCTACGTGTAAGCTTATATCCCTTCCTAAAATTTCAAAATTATGTCATTGATAATATCATTATGCATGCTATATTTACACTGGACTATTACTGCATTATTGGGAGATTTTGCACAGAGGTATTGCTTGAATGTATGCATGAGTGTGTCCTCTATTTCTACCTTTAACTTACTTCTTTCTCCTCACGAATAAAAATATTTCAGAAATGATCTAAACTACTAACCTTACTTTTCAACACAAATCCATTCCTTTTTCTACTATAATCTAAATTTTCTCACCACTATTTTTTCAGAAAATATTGTTACTAAGCTTATCAATGACCTTCTACTTTCAATAGTTATATGGTGTCAATAGTTTCAATAGTTGGGTTATCTGGCCTGAGCACTCTATGATATTTAATACTACTTACTGCCTATTCTTCCTGGAATTTTATTAGGTCTTTTCTTGGTTGATCTGTGTCTCTATTCATCCTCTTCTTTCACCTTAAATGATAGAATTTCCCTAATTATTTTTGTCCTTGCTATTCATTTTCTCTTGAGTGCTCTCATGTTACCAAGTTATACTTGGAATGAAGTAATGCTGCCCCACTGATGGTTAACAGTGGTGTGCTAGCAGTGTACAAAGCAACAGGGTAAATATTGCACCTATTAAAAAAAAACTCTAAAAAGTAAATAATTTGTTAATGAGAGTGTAGGCCAATAGTAGAAAATTCCCATTTATGAAGCCCAGTCACCATGAAAACCCGGGGACAAATCCTACGCCCAGGTTCTTTGATTTATAGAAATTAGACCAAAGAACCTCAACAACAATGTTTGAGAGTATCCGTTTCCCCACGCCATTAGCTAACATGATAGGCTATGAATTATTTTGATCTTTGGTAATCTAACTGGTAAAAGATTGGGTTTTTTAAAATGAAATTCTGTCACCTGTGGCAATATGGATGAGCCTGGAGGACATTATGTTAAGCAAAATAAGAGAAGAACATATAGATACATACTGCACATTCTCACTCATAGGTGAAAGCTAAGCAGTGTTGATCTCTTAGAAGTAAAGAGTAGAATACTAGTTATCAGGGGTAGGGGATTGTAGTGTGATGGGGGATAGCCCAAGGTTGCTTAACAAATAGAAAAGTACAACTAGATAGGAAGAATAAATTCTAGTGTTCTATAGCACTGTAGGCTGACTATAATTACCAATACATTATTGTATATTTTAAATTTGCTAGAAGAGTACATTTTGAATGTTCCCAACACAAAAAAAAATAATAAATGTTTGAGGTTGAGAGATATGTTAATTACCCTGATTTTATCATTACACATTGCATAAATGTATCAAAACATTACACTATACTACATGAATATATACATGTCAAATAAAGACAACAATAAAAGCAAAAAAGAAAAAATAAAATATAAAAATGTGGCCTTTTATTTTAGTCTGAACTTGCAATTTTATATCTGTTATCAGGATAAAAAACAATTCTATTATTTGTAAGGTTGAACATTTTTTCACATACATAAATATTATTTGTATTACCTTAACAATTTTGATTCATTTTTCTTTAGAGTTAATTTTCTTATTCTTATTAATTTGTAGGAAGTGTTTTAAGCCCAATCTTGGTTTAGAAAATACTGAAGAAAAGTTTGACACTAGGTTGATTATAGTACTGATTATTGGGGAATCAAAAGAAAGGATCATAAAAAGAACATAGGACCAAAGGTGAACATCGGATTTTAGGAACTGTGAGGCACTTTTAAGAAGAAATGTGTTTTTTAAAGACTTAGTGGCTAGGGGAAAAAAAGAAACTGACTAAAGTTAAAGAACCCCAAATAAACCAAGACATTGTCAAAGAATAAGAAAAAGCCAGAAATGTGAAAGAGTGTACCATTTATTTAAAATACCACCTCCATTAATAACAACAACAAAATCTGCTTGTATATGGCAACAACAACTACAAAAACATAGTCTTGAATTATGAAATCAAATAAGCCATGTAATCCCCTTATCCTATTATGGCAAAAATGTTTCTTCCATTGTTGATCCAGGACAAAAAAAAAAGGCAGTCAAAAGCTGAGTTAAGCAGATAAAATCATTGCAAAACCATTGCTACACATATACATATCTACACTTACATGAAGCAGAGTAAAATTATAACTTGACATTTCAGAAGAAAGTCATTTTTTGGTTCAAGTGCTCTTCTAATTTCTTTTATTTTTTAAAGAATTTTATACTTAAACAAGAAATTGAAAAGTTGAAAGAACACTATGAGTCATAAATTCAAGAAACTCCAATCTAAAAAGGACAAGCAACAGGAAAATGTGCAACAGGAGCTAAGCAACCTCAGGAGAGACAGGTATTAAATGAGGACAATATTACAAGGAGCATGTGGCAGACAGAAATTCTAAAATGGTCAGCCTATAAAAAGCAAACGACAGTGGCTCAATGAAATGGTACTTTAAGAGATATTCTACATCATCTCTGGAACAGTAGCAGGAGCTGTCTCGTTGTCCACTTTTTCCTGAGTTAAGAGTATTGTCTTCTCATCAAAAACAGGAAAAGAAATAAAGATGCTATGATCTGAATATATTCCCCAAAATTCACTTGTTGGAAACTTAATTCCCAGTGCAACAGTGTTGGAAGGTAGGGACTAATGGGAAGTGCCTAGGTCATGAAGACTCTGCCGTCATGAATGGAGTGGGTTCTCTGTCTTTTGCCTTTTGTGCTGGGAATATATAGCAAGAAAACCCTCAGCACGTGCTGGTACCTTTGTCTTGGACTTCCAAGCCTCCAAAATGGTGAGAAAATAAATTTCTGTTTTTTTATAAATTACCTAGTCACAGGTATTTTGTTGTAGCAGCATAAAACTGCATTATAACCAAAAAATTTCTAAAGCCAGAAATTGTGTAGCTATGTCAAAATGAAGACCCTGTGACTCAGCTATACCTTCTCAAGTGGATGTGGAGAAACATGCTAAAGGAGAACAGTCTGTCGTATCTGATAACTCACAATGAATAGTCTGGTCAGCCCAGGAGATACAAAATGATCATGAATTTGAACGTGAAGCTGGTGATCAGTCCTAGGAAGCAAAGCCGAGCATCATGCAGCCACTTCACGATCCACTTTTCTCTGGTCAAATATGGCAATTTGAAAAAGTCAGATGGAAGAGCCAGAAGCCTCACCCACACTTCTTCCCAGATGTCCATTCAAATGCTTCCAGTCCTAGGTCAGAGATTGATGTTGGGAGGGCAGTCAGTCAGTACCAGAAATTCGGGCAGGGCAAAGTCAACCTAGGTGGGAAGTCACACAGTTCCAGTGGCCTAGCCAGTGTCAATCAACTTTCTTCAGGGAAAACACCAGAACCACCTAAATCCAAATCGATTCAGTATTGGGAAGGAAGTAATACATCCACCTCCATCCATTCAGCTTCCCTCAAGCTCAGGAAAGAACTCTTCTAGTAACAAGTTTCCTCCACAGCTGGCAAGCAGCTCTCTTAAATCTCTACCTCCTGCTAGTGCTCACGTTACTGTGGTACCAAGTCTTCCTCATACGTTTTCTGTGGGTCTCAAATGAGTTAGCAGGCTTCCTCCAGCTGCCCAGTCTTCTGCCAGCTGCTCAAAAACAATGCCAGCCGTGCAGGTCACTGCAGATGCCACTGGCCTAAAGGTCATCAATGTGAAGGGCCCAGTCTGTGGAGACTAGGCTTTGGGGAATAGTTCAAATCCCATGGCAGGCCATATCACCATAGCCCCAGATTCAACAAGCATCAGTGCAGGCAGCCTTAGTCTATTATCAAATGTATGGCCAGGTGCAGTGCAGGTGCATCTTCAAGCATGTACTCACTTAAAAAAAAAAAGAAAGAAAGAAACTAAACAAAACAAAAAAACTCCCTTTTTAAAAGGTCTCAGGCCCTTAATTCTATTCCAGATTCCACGTGGTTCCCTCACTTTGAGCACCCAGCAGCAGCAGCTCTATCCAGTTGATTCTGCAGCAAGGCCTTCAGCAACATATAGCTTCTCATCCTCCTCAGCTGGAACAAAAGGGCTCTGCACAAGGTTCCAGCAGTCAAGAACAGGTCTTACCTGCTCAGCGAGCTCTTCTCATTAACCTCACAAGATATGGAATTATTCTGCAGCCCCAGGCAGCTTTGTCTCAGCTGGGCTCTGCCCAAAGGAGACTGGATAAAGCCTTCCTCAGAAGAGGCTCCAGCTTTCCTCTACTCTTCAACAGCAGCAGCAGCAGATACAACAGTTATGCTTTCTGTAGCATCCAGTGGCTGTGGTGACAGTAGTAACATAAACAGCTTAGCTGCATCCAAGTAGCAGGCATACAGCAAGACAGTTGAAAGGGAAAACGAGAATAGGCCACTGACCATCCTAAAATCCCATATATTGCTTTGTATTTTTCTATTTTTAAAACTACAACACAAGATGAACTCAAATGATTTTGAGTTCTTATTTTTATTTTTTGAAATGTGCCAGTATTTTACTTTGCTAAACAAAGTTTATACAAAAGCACAAACTTATACTTTTAAAATAAAAATAGGGAAATGATTTAATTTTTAAAAGTATGGACTATGGTGCCCACCACAAAACTGTCAAAAATTCCAGCTTTATAACTTACCAACCTTAAGCCTGTTTCCTAACTTCTCTCTTTCCTCATTTGTAAAATGTGAATAGTACTATCTACTTAAGCTTGTCAAGATTAATAACAGAAACAAATATAGATATAAATATGCAAATATTTGAAAGAGATAGACATGAGCAATTAAACTGAAAATAAATGTAGAAATGTTATTAGTACAAGTAATTTTTTGTTCATTGCATAAAAGTCAACCTTAAAATCAATGGAAAATACACCATGGGAAATCCATTCTTTTAAAAAAAATCATACTAGTCTTTTTAAAATAAGGAAGAGTTTGAATGCCTCAGTATGCTACATACACTTTTTTCCTCAGTATCCATTGAAAATTGGTTCCAGGATCTCCCGTGGATAACTAGATCCATGAGTGCTCAAGTTCCTGATATAAAATGGCATAGTGTTTATATAAAACCTATGTACATTCTCCTGAATACCCTAAATCATCTCTAGATTGCTTATAGTACCTAATACAATGTAAATGCTTTATAAATAGTTGTGATACTGTGTTGTTTACTGAATAATGATGAGGGAAAAAAAGATTGTACATGTTCAGTACAAATATAACCATCCATATTTTTCAACTATTTTCCATCTGTGGTTGGTTGAAATCTCCAAATACAGAACCCACAGATATGGAGGGCCAACTGTATAATATGTATACATATACACATATACAGTAAATATAAATACGTAAATAGTAGGTGTAAATTTGCTAAAAAAATACATACACAGATATATAGGTTTATGTGTATATATATTTAAAATTTTAGTCTTCTCTTAATAAATGGAAGCCCTTTTAATCTACTTATATGCCCCACATAGTGAAAACTCTTTGTGTCTGAAAAAACTGAAAACATTAGACAATTTTTCATTGTTCAGTAATTGAGGGATGATTTGAATATATGACTCTTAATATTATTTTCCAGACAATATTCTTCAAATGCATTATTCATGCGGTACTTATTATTTTGCAAACACTTCATAATATACAAATGCACCTGCTATCTGTCATTCATCTTGCTTCTCTAGTCTGTCTCAATTATTTTATTTCCATCAGACAAGATAATAATTGAGAGAGAAAAAAGGTAAAAGTTTCTTGGCTTATAATGGACAATGAATGAAAAACGACAAGTTTAGAGGAACTAATGAAACAAATTAAAATAGGCAGTTATAGGGGAAAGGATGAATAATTGTGATATAAAATATATTTAAATATGGTGATAATTAAAATGATTTCTGTAGCTCTTAAATAATATACATGTTAAGATAACGGAGTAAGGTTAAAAAACTACATTACTAGATCAAACTGTTTTCTGCCTTAAAAAACTTGAGTAAATTCATACTTCTGTATATACAGTTAAAATATTTTATATGTAAATGTAAAGATTTATATTACTCAAAAAATTATCTTCCTGCTTTTCTGTAATTTAAGGTAGCTTTAAAAAATGAGCTATCCAGAAACGTGAGAAAAGGTCAGGCATGGTGACTTACACCAATAATTCCAGTGCTTTGGGAGCAGAGAGAGAAGGATGGCTTGCAGTGAGCTATGATCACACCACTGCACTCCAGCCTGGGAAACAGAGTGAAGCCCTCACTATTCAAAAAAAATCAGAAAAATATGTTTGTTAAATAGTTATTTTTATTGAAAGACAGTTTTTTATCATAATGATACTTGCTTATTTTAACCATCCCCTGGGACAACTTTTAAACATCTTTTTTTTCACATGTTTAAATATGACATTTAGTACATCCCTGAGACTATCAGAACCTTTAATTTGGTGCTAGTGCGAATACTGACAATTAAGTTCATGAACTCCTCCTAGAAAAAGTGCTACATACCTCATTATTGAATACCACTAAGGTCACCTTCAAAGTATTTCCCCTTGGGAAGCTATGCCAGCGTCTAGAGTACCAGGCAAAGCAATTTGGAACTCTTTCTGGAAAGGCCATCAGAACTGTTGTTTTATTACCCCTGATGTCCTGAATACCATCAAAATGTCTTCCCATCAATATTTCCTTTAATTTTGGGTAAAGAAAAAAGACACTGATCTGGGGGCCACATCAGGTGAGAAGGGAGGGTGTTCCAACACAATTATTTGTTTACTGGCCAAAAATTTCCTCACAGACAGTGATATGTGAACTGGTACATTGTCAGCATCATTTGGGACCATTTTTGCACACACCTTTCTCATGCCAAGATTTTCAATTAAGATTTTCCCAACTGTTTCTCTATTGATGTTTATTTGGTCTGCTATGCTTCTCACAGTCAGTCGACGAATTTTTGCAATGTTTTCATCAGTTCTGCTCCTTACTGGCCATTCTGACCTCTCTTAATCTCTCCCCTCAGAAAAACATTTAATCCATTTTTACACTGCTGTTTTTTCATGGCATTATCCCCATAAACTTGGACTAACATGTCCTTGATTTCATTTCCACTTTTGCTGAGTTTAACAAGAAATGTAATGGTTGTTCGTTGCTCTAATTCAGGTTGTGACATCTCATGATGACACACAAAAACATGCAACAACAATAATGAACATCACTCAGCAAGACACCACCACACATTGACATAAACACAGCTGTGAGACACTGGTCTACCAAGGTTATGAAATCTTACCGAGTTGTTTGTACAATGCTGCCAATAAAAGTTCGTGGTGGCAAGTTCATGAACTTAATTGTCAGAACACATAGAATTGACAAAATAATTGAATTAAATGCTAAGTAATTTGTTTTACTTTCAAAACATTGTTTTGAGTTAGGGGTCTCACTCTGTCTTCCAGGCTGGAGTGCAGCGACACCATCACAGCTCAACTCAGCCTTGATTTCCTGGCCTCAGGCGATCCTTCGGCATCAGCCTCTGGAATAGCTCAGACTACAGGCACACACCATCATGCTTTGCTATTTTTTTTATTTTATGTAGAGATGGGGACTCACTATGTTGCCTAGGCTGGTCTCAAACTTCCGGGCTCAAGCAATCTTCCCACCTCAGCATCCAAAAATGCTAGGATTACAAGTATGAGCCACAGCACCTGGCCAAATGCCAAGTAATTTTAAAGAACACAACATCTATCGGCATACTCATCATTCCAAACCACTTCTACTCTGACTGTGGACCTTGAGGAGTCCTTAAAAACATGATCATGCCGGGCTCGGTGGCTCAG
>CAUYQG010086820.1:0-28774 GCA_963574415.1 Tarsius wallacei
CTAGAGCAATCAGACAAGAGAAGGCAATCAGGGGTATCCAAATAGGAAAAGAGGAGGTCAAGTTATCCCTCTTTGCAGATGACATGATTGTATACCTTGAAGACCCAAGAGAATCTGCCAAAAACCTCCTTGCACCGATAAAGGACTTTGACAAAGCCTCGGGGTATAAAATAAATGCACAGCATTTTAAAAAACACATGCATGTATTTGTTCCTGTCTTTTTCTTGACTTGCTGGGCAGTCCGATGCCTCATCCCCTTTCCTTGCCTGTCTGTGGGTCATTGTCACCATTTCAGAAAATGCTGCCTTCTCCTCAGTGTCTGTGTTGCAGACCCAGTGAGGCAGGGTCTGTGAAGAAGAGCGTCTAGTACACAGAAGGTTCTTCACACATGGTCTACTTTAGTGCTAGAGAAGTTGAATGAATGAAGAAAAGTTGAATGTTAAAATTACACCCGGGTAATATTTGGCAGAATCAGAAAAAAAATGGCAATGCCTCTGTAAATAGTATATTGTTTCCTGTTCTATTTGGGCAACCTAACATGCTTTCAGGAAAATAGAAAAAGAAGTCTATAAAGACCCAGGTTGTTCTGCTAGGCTCCAGGAAGGGAAGCTTGCTCATGTCACCACAGATGCCCCGGGCCGGGCACTAGGTCTTAGTCCTTACTCTGCTTACACCACAGACTTATTCTGAGCATGAACTTGCATCCCAGCTGAGAACGTGGCATGAGGAAGCCTCGGGCAAGGATCATCTGAGCCTTCTTGGACATTCAGCCATGTAGTGAGCGCCTCCAAAAGGTATATCAAAAAGGTATTTCAAGTTTTACATCTTAATAATGACATTCACGCTACCCCACCCAGACTGCATCATCCCTCCCTGTTCGTCCACGCCCAGGTGCTTGGTGCAAGAGCAACACCACCAGGTATGTGTTTGATACTGGATACTTAACTTATTGGCACACCTTGTATTTGCTCCCTCAGTATTGCCACTACCACGCCTGAGGCTAAGATACCGGGATGGGCTGAATGTGTTTGCCTCCTTCATATGTGGCAGTTCTATCCCCTTGTACTGCAGAATGTGACTGTTATTTGGTGGCAGGCTCTTCATTCTAACATGAGACTAAGTTCTTCTTTATGGCTGTGCAATACTCCATCGTGTATGTGTACCATATTTTCTTTATCCAGTCCACTTTCGATAGGCATCAGGGTTGGTTCCATGTGTTTGCTGTTGTGAACAGTGCAATAACATCTAACAATAAAAAAGTGATTAAGCTAAAATGAGGCCACAAGGATGGGTCCTAATCCAGTATCACTGATGTCCCTATGAGAAGAGGAGATGACGGAATTGAGAGACATCAGGAAGGTTGAGACACAGAGGAAAGATCCTGTAAGGACACAGCCAGAGAGTGACCATCGGCAAGCCAAGGAGAGAGGAAACACCTTGATCTTGAACTTCCAGACTTCAGAATTGTGAGAAAATAGTTGCCCACTATTTATGCCACTGGTCTGTGTTACTTTGCTGAGGCAGCCCTAGCAAACAAGCAGCAGCAGTTAACTCCCAGCCGTATTAATGCCGTGTTATCTTATCTTTTTGACTCTGTACTGAGCCTCTACCATCTTTCGCCATACATTATCCAGAGTTATTCTTTCAAAAGGAGTTTTACCAGGGGATTATTCTGCTCAAGGGAGTCTGATTATTTCCTGTCTCACGCAGAATGAAACATGCAGTCTGTTTGCCTGGGCTCCAACCATTTGCAAAGCTATTTCTTGGACCCTTAGCTCCTTCCACCACACTCCTTCTCTCTCTGTTCTCACCACCTGGAATTCCCAAGGGTTCTTTTAATATACCTAGCATGTGTCTGTCTCCGGGCCTTTGCACATGCGACTCTATATCCTCTTAATTATTTCTTCACAGCTGCCCCTGCCCTGCACTTTATAAACTGTCACATTTCTGATCTAATATAACTTTATTAGAGAGGCTTTCTTTGAAAACTCTTTCTAAAAAAAACTTCCTTCTGACATCTTCCCATTTCTATTTCCTTCTTCTACCCCATTCCCTTCACGTACACATACCTACCTGTTTCTGAATTTTTCTATCACCAAAACTTAAGCTATGTAAGAACAGAATGATGCTTACTTCACCCAATGCTGTATTCCCAGTGAGAAAGGAGATAGTCATACCACCTGCAGGAACGTTCCCCACACCACCCCCATTATCTAACTGTTGGCCAAAAATGTGGTTAAGAACGTCCTCTCAACCCGGGATGTACTGCTCAAAGGGACTTTTTGCAGCTTAAACGCAGACGCAGTCGCTTTACTAAATGTCCTAACTTGACCTTGGCTTATTATATAATATCATCACATATCATTTGCATTGCGGTTTTGCTTCCCCTCCCCTCCCCACAGTGGGCTTCTCTGTGTACGTACGTGTGACATTCAAGATGGAGTAACTTTGGCCAAGGACCCGCATGCGTCATAAGAATTGGGTCTCAGGAATTCAGGGGTGGATGAGATGTAAATGAGAGAAGTGTCCCCAGAAAAGATAAGATGGAAACCACAAAGAAACCTAGCACTGGTAACCCATTTCGGGGCCCCTCTCTTCTCTGGAGAGCTTTGTTGCTTAATAAACTTTCACTCATCCTTTTGGTGTCCGCTTTCCCTAATCTTCTCGGTCATGGGACAAGAACCCAAGGTTGCTGGTTTAAGCTGACAGTGGAATTCAAAACTCCTGCAACACCAGTGTTTGGAATCGTTTATGGCATATATTTGAAATTTAATAAGTATTTATTAAATGCAGGAAGGAGCAAAACATTTCTCGGTGTTTGTTATCAGTACAGATCACCCTGTTTATCAGATTGTTTGGGGCCCTTCCTTTCATTGCCAGATAGGGAGCTTTTTCCCCTCCCATTTCTGACCTATTTTATTCTACGGTTGAGTTGTATGCTTTTGCCCATGCTTCTGTCCCAATTTAGAGCCCTTTCCCGCTACGACTGGTCTCTTCTGTCACATTTGTGTGTCTTTGTAATGCAGAATTTTAATCCTTTAATAATTTAATCATCTGAGACTTCCTTTATGACAATTTCCAATAACTAAATAATGTTCCTGCTTGCTTCCGGTCTTGTTTGTTTGTTTTGTTTTGTTTTACGGCTGCTGCTGCTGTTGTGGCTTGCTTTCTTTTTACAGAAAAGACCAAGGTATTTGATGAAAAAGAAAAGGTACAAAGACCGGAGACAGCTAAGTAAAATACAGTATATCTCCTGTTTTCCCCCTCTGCATCCAATCTAACCTATCTTTCAAACATTTCAATTTTCTCTTGCTCCTTTGTAGCTCAAGAATGTTTCCGGCATTCATCACTTGGCTACATTCTCCTCACTCATATTTAGTATACTTAAAAGAAAAAAAAAAATAAATGTGTTTCACATACAAAAGCTATGTCCAGTCCTAGGAACAAATCAGAGAGATGATCATTTAGTCTGAAGACAGCAATTGTGAAATATTGGTGTAAGTAAGTATACCGTGCCAAGTAGGTCTGACCTGAGGCTGACACCTATTTCCTGTTTACATTTCAATATCCTCTGAAATTGGGATTTTATTACAAAAACAGAAGTGAAACTTGGGAATGTACTTTTGCTGAAAATTAAATTCTTAGCCTGTCAAAAGTAGCAAATCTTTGGCTACTATTTCTATATTATGACCTCACACCTTCATAGTAACAAATATGAATCATTTTAATCTAATTTATTTGGTTTCACATTTCAAATAATGTCACATCATTGTAGCTGCATTATATCACTGAGTTTTACACCTGAACTGAAAAAAAAAGCCTAATAGCTCATACCAGCATTGTGCTGAAAATATCCCTCAGAAGTTAGACTTCAATTCAGACTGAAAATTCAGCAATAGCAGACACGTTAGTTTCAAAGTTAGCTATAAGCAAAATTATGACAACAATCACAGCCAAAATACTTATACTGTTCCTAAGAAAACGGCACGTTAGGTAATGCAGGTCACAGTGTGACTTGTGGCATGAGTTTCAGATAACTACTATACATTGCCACACATTTAAGGGTTTAAAGCCCTACAAATTCATTTTCTTACCATTCTGACAAAAAGGGAACCAACTGTCCTGCCCATTGAAAGAGACTGGATTTTAAAAACTGTGGTACATATACACGATGGAATATTATGCAGCCATAAAGAAGGACAAAATGATGAACTTCGCAGCAACTTGGATGGACTTAGAGACTACAATACAGAGCAATCTATCACAGAAACAAAGAACTGAGTACCACATGTTCTCACTCATAAGTGGATCTTGAGCAATGATCATATTCCACTGGGCCAACCTGGATAATATAAGAAAATCTCACAATCCTGAATCTTTAACTATATCCCTTCTGTAGAGACCCTTTTACCACCTAATGTAATATGTTGACATGCTCCTGGGAGTAGGAGGTACATGTCTTTGGAGGGAGTGTGAATCCAATGAGAGCACACACATGCATTTTGCATATGTGTAGTTGTTTTTATATCTGTATCAAGTTGCTCCAATAAAGCACTGCATGTGTTTAGTTGATTCAGTTGCATTATATCATCATGACAGACCAAAATGCCAATGCTCTGCACTGCTCAAAGAATCAGCTACTCTGTGACTGACTGACTGATTTTGTCGTTTTGCCTCTGACAACCACTCTGACACTTTCTTTGTGAGGGCTGGAAGAATCCTAGTGTTGTATGCTAGGCACACGGAGTAGTCAGACATACTGGTCACTGTCTGATATTGATTACATTTCACCATATCAGAACTCACAGTATAGCTCAGCTCCTAGATTTCAGCACATCACCATGTTAAAGCTTCTTCAACAACCTTGTCATTTCAATTTTTCACACTTTTTCATTTGTTTGTTATTTTGACAATTATACGCCCCAACATACGCCAATAGGTAATGCTGTAGAAAAATATGAAAAATGTCAGTATCAAAATTGTCAAGCCTCTTGTCATAGATCAGTTTACTTAAAAATAATAGTGATCCAGGAATATTTCAAAGTCATACATTTATTAAGCTTCTCCTAAACTATTAAACTAAACTTTCTTTTACTGCTTCAGTTTCTGGTGAAGAGGGGTACTTTCAACCCCAATACCAATGTTTCTCCCTTTCTTTCCATCCTATGATTTTTACGAAAGATTCACTGTTTGACAGACTACAGTCAGGCCAATTTTGCCTATGACGATTTATTTCCATACAGACTGTGGCTGCTTTTGTACCCCAATGACAGAGTAGAGTAGTTGCAAAAGATCCTCTACCTATAAAGCTGAAAACATGTGTCGTCTGACCCTTTACAGACACATTTGCTGACTCTTGTTTGAGAACAGAGTATTATTAGTGACTCAATGACTAGCCAGTGATATTTTGAGGCATTTAAAATTCATTTGTTCTGTATACACACCAATGTACATTTGTGTGTGTGTGTGTGTGTGTGTGTGTGTGTGTGTGTATTCAGAGGGTGCCAAAAATGTATCCACATTTAAAGAAAGAAAAAAAACTGGATTGAAATTGTAACACTCAATATATAACAATGCCAACTGATGACTACAAGTCACGTTTGACTTCGGCAGTTGCAAGAGGTGCTTGGAGTGGTTCCCATCACTGATAGCAGTGAACAAATATAGGACTTTCTGCTGTGCTAGGTCTTCTGGATATTCCCTTTTGCACGTCACACACAGGACCATGTGTGACAAACTTTCCATGAATGCGTGTAATTGTTAGGTATAGTGGCGGCTCTGTTGCATACTCACGCCTCCATTGTCATTGTATTTCTGCAATATTCTCAAATTTTAAACCCCGCTTCAAAATGGTCTGTGCTCCTTGAATGACAACTATACTTCCGCCATCTTCTTTGTCCCGCCTGTCTCATGAGGTTAGCATTCATCTGATTACTGACATATTTTGAGCGAACGCCATACTATAGATTGCTACCACAATTCACCTTTGAGAAGTAATACACAGGTAACATCACTTAAAATGTGTATACATTTTTGGCACCCCTCCCCCATATATCTTACATCTGATGCCAACTTATGATTTTTTACTACCACTCGATAATAAAAAGTAAAACTGTTTAATGTAGTTTAATTTGCTCATCCAGGTCATCGAATAAGCAGGAGAACAACGCTTGCCTGTTCTTACGGGTGCCACTTGGTTCCGTCGTTGTTTTAATTCTTGAGCTCTGTCCTGACTCTCTAGGGTTGAATGGGGGAAACGGAAATAGTTTCTGGCAACTCTTCCTTTTGTTCATCCTCTACATTAGCCAGTCTTGTTGGTTCAGTCAGATACTCCTTTTATTCTTCGTCTCCACTCCTATGAATCAGGCTCAAACCAATGTTGTCGTTTAATTGTACTATTGCCCATTAGCTCTGCACCCTGATTATTCTTATCATAGAAAGCCAATAGAAATTTGGTAAAATTCATATTTGATGTTTTCTTTCCTGTCTGTCTTAAATGCCTGCCAGGTTCTCATTGTCCCTAGGATAAAACCTAGAATGATGCGGATGGCCTACAAGACTCTGAATCCATAATGTATTCTGTCTCCTCCCACATCACTCTTTTCCTTGAATGCTGTGGCCAACGCACTCTGTCCCTCTGTTATTTCCCAGAGTGAGCTCAGCTCTTCTCACTGCTTGGAGCCTTCTTTCTCCAGAGCTTTAGGTTTTAAATTAAATTTCAGTGGGAGAGGGTTTTTTTTTTTTTTTATTGACCAAATACGTTGTCACTCCATTTTTTCTTCTCATAAAACTTTTCTCTTTTCCTTCACCATTCTTAAAATAACTTGCAATATTATTTACATGTGTGCCTTTCTTTGTTTAGTGTCCATATCCTGTAGTAAACTATAAACTTAAGGAAATAAACCAAGTCTGGCCTGCCTTATCTTCTACTCTATGCCAAGAGCTGGCATAAGGCAAAACATCCGACTGGCATTCAGTAATTAATAAATGTTGAGTATTCTTTTGGCTTGATATTATTATCTAGCATTCTGATTTACTACTTTATAGCTGATATTTGGGGAATTATTTTATTATTTTTGTTCTTCAGCAAAGTTATCCTTTTTTGGGGGGGTATGTCTTCTCTTTAGCCTTTAGCATGACTTTTTTTATCCTGTGTGAAACACTGGTTACCTTGGAAACCTTTGCCACTATTTAGTTGCACATACCTGTGCTTATCAAGTGACCTGGTACTAATTCCTTTGAAATATACCTTTTCTAACAGAGAAATATCATAGACTAAGATATACTTCCAACCTCCTCTCATCCAAGCAACTGAAATCACATCTAAATAGCTCACATGAGATTATTTTTTTTCAATTGGCTGTCTGAAAGGAAAGCATAAACAAAAACAGGTAGTTTATTAGGGCAAAGAACAATAGATAGATCAGATATAACTTGCTCTGTGTAGATAGACTATAAATTAGGTAGAGACTTACACAGGAGAAGAAGGCTGAGAAAAAAAGGCTAGATGTTACAGTGCACTTTCTAAGTTAGGTATATTCACCCAGAACACTATAGAAAATTAACCTAATCAATACCTATAGAAATAGACAACAGTCACTTAATAACTGCAACATTGCAGAATAATTCTTTTCTGTTAATAAAATAGACCCTGAAGAAAAAAATCATAGGTTTTGCTGTGTCTTGCATAACAAATAATGGAATTTTGCAATTCATATTTATTTATTTATTATGTACTAGACAGCAAACTCTAGATAAGCATGCCTCTATGCTAGGACAAGGTTTTTAGGTTATATATACCGTGATATTGAAAATCTGTGGCATAATAACTGGTGCACAGTGGACATTCAATAAATGTTGGTTGTACTATTGAAGTAATGTTAATTTTGCCATATTTAATATTTTTTCTGTTGCATATGTTTTTAATCTAGAAGAAAAATTAAAACTCACTCATGTCAGCAAACCCTTTTTAACAACTTTGTCATGTTTTTTTTTCCTACAAAATTAATTACAACTTGAGGAGACTAGAAAACAGACTACGAGTATTATGCACAATCCGATTACACTTACCCAAGTTTCCTTCACTTCTGTAAAGTAAAAGAAGCCTGAAATCTATCCATATGAACTGAAGTTTCAGTTACCTGAAAGTGTCAGTTTTTCTGGCAGTTCTGAGTGTTGATGAGTGCTTTGCATGCCCCTTTTTACTGAGTTCTGGTACCTTCCTCTAGGTCTGGGTGACTTGAGGACAATGAGGAAGCAGTTTTAACATCTTCACTGTATTTTAACTGTTTCCCTGAATCCCTGAAGCAATGCCATTTCAAGTAAAACGTTACCCACACAGCGTTATAAATACACTCCGCCTGCCTATAAAGTGTCAATAGGAGTTGTTGAACAGTAAAAAGGATGAAAGTTTTGCCTGCATGATGCCTGTCTTTCCAATTTTGAGAAATAGAGAAAGAAGATTCTAAGATTCTATTAATTCTCCTTTAATGACCCAGAAAGAACTCAAGAACCAGTGTAAAACCTACACCTCTGTTTTACCACCAGGGACATAGAACCAGAGTGTTTATAATTCACCTCTCAGGAGACATTACTCAAGAATTGCTCCCAGAGGATGTTCATTCCCTGCTTCTTATGACCTGACCCTGGGCAGGTGGAGACCCTCCCTGGCTTCATAAAGAAGCTTCAGGCCGTGATGCGTACACTAGTTGTGGAAAAGTGTTAAAGTCAGAAGAAGTGGGTGATACACTATTATCTATTATCTTGTGTTACAAGATATTCTTCCAAAGAACAAGATGTTTTAATGAATGCATATTGTTCCATTATTTGATTACACCCTAAGCTATTAAACCAATACCTTACTTTGTTTCTGGAAGGTCAAAAATACTCATAAAAAAAGTGATAATGTTCACTTTTTCTTAGGCTAAAAAAATTACATTGGAATTTATGAATCAGTAACTGTCCTTAAATTTTTTTTTATATTTGTATCAAATGACCTCTATTCACCCAATTGTAGTGAATACTAATCTAACCTTTCCAAGGCACAGAGAGGGCTATTACTTATTTTATCTGTGTCAAACAGAGAAGAGTAACTTATCAGAGCAATGCTTTAATTTGATTTGCTTTGATGACAAGTGTGTTTGTTTTCTATTAATGTTGTAACAAATTGCCACAAATTTGGTAACTTAAAGCAATATAATTGTATTATGTTATAGTTGTGAAATTCAGGAGTTCAAACTGGGCTAAACTAAGTTCAAATAGGCTAAATTAAGTTCAAAATAGACTTAAATTAAGGTGTAACTCAGGCTCAATTCCTTCTGAAAGCTCTGGGTGGAAGACCATCCATTTCTTTGTCTTTTTGGACTTCCAAAACAGGCCCACTTGGCTGACTTCTTGTCCTCTTCCATCTGCAAAGCCAGCAGTGGCCCATGCAGTCCTTCTCAGGACAGGTCACTCTGGTTCTCTGTCTTTCTCTTTAATTTCCAAGAGCTCTTCAAATACATTAGACACACCCACATAGCCCATAATGTCTTAATTTTATTTTATTTTTTTTGAGTTAGAGTCTCACTCTGTCACCCAGACTGGAGTGCAGTGGCCGCTCCCAGCCACCGCAGCCTCGACCTGCTGGACTCTGGTGATCCTTCGGCCTCAGCCTTCTGAGTAGCTGGAACTACAGGCACGCGCTACCATACCCGGCTAATTTTTGATTTATTGTAGAGATGAGGTCTCGCCAAGTTGCCCAGGCGGGTCTTGAACCCGTGGGCTCAGACAATCCACTCACCTAGGCTTCCCAAAGCACTGGGTTTACAGGCTGAGCCACCAAGCCTTGCAATGTCTTAATTTTAAGATCAGCTATTCAGCATCCTTAATCCAACAGCAACTTTAATTTCCCCTTGCCATGTAACACAACATATTCACAGGTTTCAGAGGTGAGAATCTAGGCTTCCCACCTAGTGAGGGTGGGTATTATTCTGCTTACCCCAATAACAAAGCTGAACATTTAGCATATGTCATTGTCAATTTATTTTTTTCTGTGAATAATTTATTCATTATTTTTGCTATTTAATTAGGGAGTTTGTATTTTTCTTACTGATTTCTAAATGTTTCTAATGATTTTATTATACTATAGAAACCCTGTTGCAAATCTTTTTTCCAAGATGTCTTTAATTTTTAATTTTGTCCCATTTTTATTTTGACAAATGCAGTTCTTGACCTAGACTCTCCAGTGTTATTTTTATTTTTACTTTTGATTACTTGGTCTTTACATATTTCTTTGTTGCCGACTTAATATCATAACAATTCTTATTTTAATTTATTAATTTTTCTCTCTTAATTTTTCCTCATTCTATCTGTAAGGTCTTCTGATCATAAATTTACCATGTTTGCCAAATTTACATAACAATATTTTCTTTATTGGATAAAATATGTGCAGATGTAAAGGTCATGTGCTTTTTGAGAATATATTACTTGAATTTTAATAAATTATTTTTGTGCCATACATAACTATATTCTTCTTTCAATTAGTTTACAAGTTCGTTAAGAATATGTGATGTGTCTGTTATTTCTTCTGCTACTTGTTAAACCATGGTCATATAAAAATTGTATTGAAAAACTCAAAATGTTATCAGATTCACATATTTCTTAGCTAAAATGTGGTAATAATTCTGACAAGTACTGTGAGAAATAATACCAGAATCACACTGAAATTATGTTATGTACTGTCTATGTAAATAAAACACAGGGAGAGTAAATTCAAATGACATTTATTTAAGGTTTAAGCTGAGAAATTGAAATGCAAATGAAGTATACATTTTCAAAGGTAGGTGGTCTTTTGAAGTGAATTTGTAATTTCAGTTGATTTTATTTTAATTTGGAATTAATTTAGATCAATAAGAACCTATTTTAGGAATTATGAAGACTAGCAACTTAATTTAATATAATATATACGCATTTTCAGTTTAGAACTTGATTTTTTAAAAGTATTCAATTGTGTAAACAGCTGTCATTTCAAAAATGCAATTTTATTGAAGTCATTTCATTTTGCAAGCTAATATGTTCTCAGTCTAGTTACAACTCGGCTGCTTCCTGTAGGACTCATAAGTTTCATTAATTTAATTGCTCAGTTTCTCTGAACAGGCTAGTTAGTATATCAAATTTATTGGCCATCAAGATAAAAGTATACTACTATTAAACTATACCTTTTAACACTATTTGAGCTCATTTTGAACTTTGCCAATCTCGGTATATTTGTTCTCTGGGTGATTACAAGGAAAAGTCGTGACTGTTTTCTAACTTGAAAATGAAAATTTGTGGGAGTTGTTTTCAACCCAAAGTACCACATTTCAATGAATAGTAAGGCATGCCCAGACACAGTCTCTATGGTATATACTATTTTTGGACTACTAAAATAGTAAATATTTCAGAAAATTTTAATCAGCGATATGTATGTATGTATGCATGTACACATAAAATGTGTGTAAAAGTGTAATACGTTTTCATGCAGAATTTAAAACCATGGATGAATTAATTAATTTATTTAACAGGTATTTATTTTGGCAATGACACAGCTCACATTCTACTAAGAAGAGCAACACAATATTTAAAATACAATTAGAAAAATGCATAATAAAATTTTGTAGAAAAATCTATGAGTGTGGGAACTGTTAATTTTGGAAATAAAAAAAGACATTTAAATCAGTCTGGGAACTCCATGAAATAAGTACCAAAATGGACTTAGAAGTACAAGAGCTCTATTGGGGACAATGTCTGTGTGTCAGTGTTTTCCCAGAGAAAAACACACGTGTGTGTGTGTGTAGAGAGAGAGAGAGAGAGAGAGAGGAAGAGAGGTTAGGAATTAGCTCATGCAACTATGGAGTCCAAAGAATCCTATGACCTGCCATCTGCAAGCTAGAGAACCTGGAATGCTAGTGATATCCAGACTGAGTCTGAAAGCCTGAGAACAAATAAAGGTAATGTGTGAAGACCTGAGAATAAGGGTGTCTGAACATGAGTGCATTGGTGTATGTCCTGGAGTCTGAAGACCCAAGAACCAAGATATCCACAGTCTGAGGGCAGAAGTAGATAATGGATGATGTCCCAGCTCAAGAAGAGAAACCGAATTCACTCTTCCTCCACTTGTTCTGTTAAACAGGCTGAATGATGCCTTTCAACAGATTGAATGATGTCCACCCACATTGATGATGGCAGTCTTCTTTACTTATTCTATCAATTCAGATGTTAATCTCTTTTAGAAATACTCTCACAGACACTCCCCAAAATAATGCTTTACCAGCTATTTGGACACTCCGTAGCCCAGTCAAGTTGACCCATAAAATTAACCATCACAACCTGTGAATGATAAAGAGCAGAGGGATCAGGAATAGTTAGAGATTTAGACTGCAATGCTACTTTGAATCCTGTGAAAGCAGAAGGGGAAGAAAGACATATTGTGTAGGAAAAGCTTCATACCTCAGTGAAGCTTTGAGGAAAAGCTTCAATCACCTGAACAGGGAGCTCCACTACAAAGATTTCCCCGTATTGGGCAGAAGTGGTCAGGTACCAGTACCTATGCTGTGCCCAAGCATTGGGTGGGAACTCCTCACTAGAAGGTGGCCTCATCTCCAATGCTGTGGTTGATGCTGCAAGTGCTGTAGCTGGTGGTTGTCACCTAATTGTCCTTGTATGGTGGGCTATCTCTTGAGAATAATTCTGTGTGATGTGCCTGCATGGCTACCAGAGCTTTATCAGAAATATGACTCCAAATTTAATCCTTTCACATCAGTAATATTTGTCAAATATCTATCTTGTGTCACATAGGAGGAGTGTTTTCCAAGTAATTTTTTATTAAGCTTACGAGGGGGTGCAAAAGTGTTTTCGATGGGGAAATATGTGTGTAATCACAGTTTTATTGAAGGCTTTGTAGTGTATTATGTCATCTATATCTTTGTATAACTGGATAATGTGTGGAATCAAAAGTTGTAAATGTAGTTTGACTCTAGATGATGAGAGGCCTTATGTTATAGGTCAAGAATTTGGTTTTTATGCCAAAGGCAACTAGAAATCATCTTAAAAGAAAGTGTGACATAATCAGATTTGATTTTAATACCATATCAGTGATTACCTGGAAGATTGGGCAGAGAGAGGAAAGGGTAATTATATGGACACCGCTTCAAGGGCATTACTTTAAGAACAAGATGAGTCATAAGTAGGGGGATATCTAAGGAAAATAAAAGAGAAAGCAATGACTAGAGAGGTAATTTGAGAGGGTATAAATAGGACTTAGATACGTGACAACTCTGCTAAGTAAAGACAGAAATAGAAGAAATGGTAGATGTGTTTTGAGCATTTTTCCGTCATCACCATCATCATCACATTACCATCAACATTGTTTGGTGGAGGAGGGGATGAGCTGGAGGATAGTGGCCATTTGATGCAATGAGTTTGAATGACCCACTGGACAGTTCAGTGTAGATGCCAAATAGGCAGTTGAAAATATCTGTGTGATAAAGTAGGCAGCTAATGGTATATTTGGCAATCTTTAGGTATAACAATAATTGCATACCACTTTAGAAATGAAATAATTACTTAAGGAATCTAGACAGAAGAAATGAGTGTTGGAATGAGAACTCCAGATTGAAGAGCCAGTCTACAGAATGAGAGAAAATGTTTGTGAACCATACATCTGGTAAGGGGTTCATATCCAAAATACATGAGGAACTCAAACAACTCAATAGCAAGGAAACAAATAACTCAATTTTTTTAAATGGCCCAAAGACCTGGAAAGATATTTATCAAAAGAATGCATGCAAATGGCCAACAGGATATTACAAAAGTCAACATCACTAGTCATCAGGGAAATTCAAATCAAAATCACAGAGAGATATCACTTTGCATCAGTTAGAATGGCCATTACCAAAAGGAGAAGAGATAACCAGTGTTCCTGAGGAAGGGGAGAAAAAGGGACACTTGCATGCTGTTTGTGAAAATGTAAATAGTACAACCATTTTGGCAAGCAGTATGGAAGTTAGCCAAATAATTAAAAATAGAATGGCCATCCAATCTAGTGGTTCCATTAATGGGTTTATATATATATATTCAAAGACAATTAAGTTAGTATGTGAAGAACACAACTGCATCCTATGTTCTTTGCAGCACTATTCAAACAGCCAACACAAGGCGTTGACCCAAGTGCTCCTCAGCAAATCTATGGAAAAATGAAATGTAGTGTGCATGCTAATGTGAATCAGTCTCAACAAACAAGGAAGTCCTGTCATTTGTGACAACATGGATGAATCTGGAGGACATTGAAGTAAGTGAAATATAGCCGGTACAGAGAGACTAATATTGCATGATCTCACTTATGTATGGACTCTAATAAAGGAGACCACATCGAAACAGAGAGTGGAATAGTGGTTTACAAGGACTGGTGGAGAGAGGGACTGAGATGATGTTAGTCAGAAGATACAGAATTTCATTTAGATAGGAAGAATAAGTTCAGGAGGTCTATTGTACACATGGTGACTATAGTGCATCGCAATGTACTGTATTTTTTAAAACTGCAAAGAGAAAAAAAAAATCACCTAAGAAGTTTAAAAAAAAAAATACCAATGTCTAAACCTTGCCCAAGCCAAATTAAATAGAATCCCTAGGAGGTTTCCAGACATCAGTGTTTTTTAAAAAGCAGATTGAAAAGTGATTCTAAAACACAGTCAGGGCTGGAAAGAACTGATTTATGTTAATGATATCCCATGCTAACTGCACATCAGAGTCACTTGGTGAGTTCTTAAAAAATAAATAGGCCAGGCTCGGTGGCTCAGCCTGTAATCCCAGCACTTTGGAAGGCCAAGGTGAGTGGATTGCCTGAGCCCGTGGGTTCGAGACCCGACCAAGCAACTTGGCGAGACCCCCATCTCTACAATAAATCAAAAATTAACCAGGTGTGGGAGTGCATGCCTGTAGTTCCAGCTACTTGGAAGGCTGAGGTGGAAGGATTGCCTAAGCCCAGCAGGTCAAGGCTGCGGTGGCCAGGAGTGGCCACTACACTCCAGTCTGGGCGACAGAGTGAGACTTCAACTCAAATAAATAAATAAATAAATACATCTCAGAAAGCTAAAAAATAAAATAAAATAAAATAAAAAATAAAACTGCAGAGAGAATAGGTGTAAATGGTCACCACAAAGAAGATAATAAGTATGTGAGCACATGGATATGTTAATTAACTTGATTAAGTTATTCCACAATGTATACATATACTGAAACCTCACACTGTACATTAGGAATACGCTTGTATATAATTTTTATTTGTCAAGTAAAAGATTAGTTAATTAAAATTATATCATGAAGTGATGCTAAATAATAAAAAACTTGTTATATATTTAAGAAAAAGAAAGGGCTTTTTTCATTAAAGTAATCATTGGTCACCTTTTTCAGAATAATCTCATTCGAATCATAGCTTGAAAGTTAACAGTTGAAAGACAAAGAGAACAAAGTAAACATTCCTGTTAGAAATTTGACAATAAAAATTAAATAATGACAGTTTGAGGTACACCAGGATGAAAAATAACATCAAATGTGATCTTTGGTATTATTGTTGTTTTTGTTGAGGATTAAATTTTCTTGTATGTATATGTAAACTGAAAAGAAAGAATAAATAGAGAATAGATTGCAGATATAAAAAAGAAAGAAGATTAATAAATCAAACTCCAGAAGAGACAACATAGTGCAACCTCTTTGGAAAACAGTGTGGCAATTTCTAAAATAACTAGAAGTTGACCTTCCATGTGATCCAGCAATTCCCCTACTGGGAATATACCTGGAGGAACTCAAATCATTCTATAAAAAAGATAACTGCACTCACATTTATTGCAGCACTATTCACGATAGCAAAAACATGGAACCAGCCATAATTCCCATTAAAACTGAACTGGATAAAAAAAGCGGTACATATACACAATGGGATATTATGCAGCCATAAAGAAGGACAAACATACGGACTTCACAGCCACTTGGATGGATTTAGAGTCTTTCATACTCAGTGATCTATCACAGAAACAAAGAACAGAGTACCACATGTTCCCACTCTTAAGTGGACCCTGAACATTTACCATAATACTATAAGAAAGGGATTGGCAACAGCGAGATACTGCCAGATTGAGGGAGGGGATTCAACATCAATAAGGGTACCTGATCTCTAACCAGGGAAAGTGGGGACCAAAGGGAGTAAACTTTATGTGCACGATGACCACTTGTAGACCTAATCCTGAATTGTACCCCACATCTTTAAAATATTTTTTAAATGCTATGTTTCAAGTTTTATAAGAATGAAATGAATTAGTACATATAAGGAGATTAAAACAATGCCTGACATGGAGTAGACAGTAAGCCCTTATTGCAATTTTATTACATTGCATTGTATTTTATTGATAAATATCCTTTACACTGAACTCAGTGATTGCCCTTTTTTGTAGGTACACAGAGAAATGAAAATATATGTCCACACAATGTCTTGCATAGAAGTGTTGAGTGCAGATTTATACATAAAATCCTCAAATAGAACCTAAATGTTCATTAACAGGAGAATGGATAAACAAATTATGCTATACCCATCAATGAAACACTGTTCAACAACAGAAAGCAACAAAATAACAATGCACACAATACAGTTATGCTTAACAAAAGAAGCCAGAAACAAAAGAGCACATCCACTAATCCATTTTTATTCTGTGTATGTGACATTCTAGAAAATATAAACTTAGTCCACAATGCAACAAAGACGACTAGGTGTTGCCTGAAGCAGGGTTAAGGTGTGGACTCAGGAAATAATCTGGAAAGTATCCCATATCATTTTATGGCTGCATTATTAGGATATATTTTGCATATTGTGCAATTCACACACTTAACGTGCATAACTCAAGAGTTTTTAGTGTATTTATGGATGCAGGCAATCATCACCACAGTCAAATTTAGAACATCATCGTGTCTCAAAAAGCAGTCAAGTACACTTTCACGATCATTTGCTTCCCCTGACAGCCCTCAACAACTACTAATCTATTCACTATCTCTATAGATTCGCCTATTCTAGTCATTTTGTAAAATATGAGCCATATGATATGTGGTCCTTTGTGCCTGACTTCTTTCACTTAGAATATTTCCGATGCTCATTCATGCTGTAGTACCAGTGTTTCGTTTCTGTATATGACTTAGTAAAATTTCACTGAATGGACATGTTACTGATATTGACTGAATTGTGCCCATGCCAAATTCATATGTTGAATTATTGACCTTTAATGTGAATGTATTTGGACATAGGACTTTTCACGATTAATGAGGGTTAAATGTGGTAATAAGAGTGGGATCCAAAAGACAGCTTTAGAAGATGAAAAAGACAGAGAAATATCTCTCTCTCCAAGTACGTGCACCAAGGAAAGGCCATGTGATGACACAATGAGAAGTTAGCCATCTGCAAGCAAGGAATAGAGCCCTCACCAAAATCTGGCCATGTTGGTCACTTGTCTTGGACTTCCAGCCTCCAGAACTGTGGAAAAGCAAATCCCTGTTAAAGCCACCCATCTGTGGTATATTCTGAAGGCAGCCATTGCCAACTCGGGTAACTACCTTTGGTTTATCCTTTCATAACTTAATGAATATTGGATTTTTTAAATTGAGGCAATGATGCATAATGGTGTTTAAACATTCATATACAAGTTTAGCAGAAATATGTTTTAATTTTTCTTAGGTATATACCTAGGAGTGGAATTGCTGAGCTATAGGATAACTCTATGTTTGACTGCTTTTGAAACTGCCCAAACTGTTTTCCAAAGTTGTTGCACTACTTTACCTACCCACCAACCATGTAAGAGAGTTCCAATTTCTCTGTTTCCTCACCAACACGTTATTTTATAATTTTTTTAATGATGATCATCCTAGTAGTTATGAAATGGTATTTCACCATGGGTCTGATCACTAATGATGTCCAAGAAATTCTCATGTGCTTATTAGTAATTTGTATATATTTTTGGATAAATACATATTCAGATTTTTTCCCAATATTAATGGGCTAGTCATTTCATTATTGAGCTGTCAGTGTTCTTTATATATGCTGAATACAAACTGATTATTAAGTATATTATTCACAATTATATGTCTTATTCTCTTAAGCTTTTGTTCACTTCTGGTAGTGTCCTTTGAAGTAAAAATAATAATTTTCATAAACTCAAATATATCTTCTTTTTCTCTTATGTTTTTGGTAACATATCTAAGATCTTTCTGCCAAATATGAAAAGTTATATCTCTTTTTTTTCTAAAACTTTTAAAATTTTAGCTGTGACAATTACTTATTGGTATGCTTTGAGGTAATTTTTGTATATGGTATCAGTTAAGGTTGAACTTCATTCTTTTGTTTGTGGCTATGCAATTGTCCCAGCACTATTTGTTGAAAGCACTTTCTATACTCACTGAATAATCTTGACACACTTGTCAAAAATTAGTTGGTTATAGACCCAAGGGTTTATTTCTAGAATTTCAGTACTATTCCATTGGTCTAGCATTCAGTCTTAATGCCAGTACCACACTGTCTTCGTTATCATTCCTTGTGGTAAGTTTTGAACTTTGGAAGTGTCAATCTATGAAATTTTTCCTTCTTTTTCAAGATTGTTCTGACTATTCTGACCCCTTACATGTCTATATCAATCATCAATTTTTACAAAAAAAAGATTGGGATTCTAACAGGGTTGTCTTGAATCGTAAATCAGTTTGGGAGCATTGCTATCTTCACAATGTAAGTTTCATGATCTATTGACACTATGTAGAAATTTCCATCCAACATTTCTTCAAGTTATTTTTTTTTCTGTGTCTTTCTCCTTTTCCTATTTTTTAGCTGTCTCTGTATGTGTGTGTTGGTATCCTACTGATGTCCCAGATTCCTCTGAAGTGCTATTCATTTTTCTTCATTCATTTTCTCTGTTCTTTAGCTTCCACATGCTTTATCCATGTATCTTCAAATTTACTAGTTTGTTCTTCCACCAGTCTAAATCTATTATTGAGCCTATCTAGTGAACTTTTTATTTCAGCTTTTGTGCTCTTCAACTCCAAAATTCTCATATGGATATTTTTTAAAAGAATTTTTTGTTATCTTTGGCTGTTATTCTCTATTTTATATGACATTATCATCATACCTTCTTTTACTTTTTATTCATGATTTTCTTCAGCTATTTGAACACATTTATAATAGCTACTTTGAAGTCTTTTTCTATTATATACAACATTTGGTCACTCACATGTTTTTTTAAAGTGTGTGGATTACATTTTTCTCTACCTTTGCATGTGTCACACCTTTTGCTAAAAACTGGATATTTTCCATAACATTTTGTGTACTGGTTCTCCACCTTCTGAGACTTTTACTGTGATCCACTTGTTTGATTTTTTGGCGAGTGAATACATTATTTTAGTGAAGTTTACATGCCCTCTGCAGTGTGCTGCTCAAGGTACCCAGCTTGGTTATGCCCTGGAAGGGATCTTTGGCAAGGCTCTCTTTTGCAGTCTCTTTCCTGACCATGCCCACCTCTTAAACTCCACTAATTGTTCTCTCTGCTCTATTTTTCTCAGTAACGTCCTGGAAGATAACCTTATTCACAGACTAATCTGATCCAATACAGGCTTCTTGGGGAGAGTGATTTCTGATATCAGTGTTTGAGGTTGATTCTGACTCTAAGAGGATTTTTCTCAAGTGTCACTTTCCCAGTTTCTTTCTAGCAAACTAGCTAGCCGATGGGTTAGTCTCTCTCTCCAATGAATCTATCAATCCCTCCCAACTGTTATTCACCACAACTTTCCTGTTTGTGAGAGTCCACTTAAGCTTGAACTTTTACATTCTCTGTTTGCAAGTAAAGTCAGTTCCTTTTGTAAGCAATTTGGAGCAATCTGTTTTGAAGCCTACCAGTCTCTGCAGACAAAAATCTTTATATCAGGGCTCTGGTGCTGGGAGCGAGAACAATGGTGTGTTCCTATCGTGGGACCCTGGCCTCCAGCTACTTGAGTGCTTTGGTGGATGGGAGGACAGAGACCCAGATCTCCTCAGTTTGCCTCTCAAAGTGTTGCATCCCCATCCCAAGAGCAGGGACCTGGGTGGTTATGATTCCAGTATTCTCAGTGATGCTGTACCCAGTGTAAATCTTTGCAATTAGTTGCATGTTGGGCGTGAGAAAACCCTCCCCCACCCTTTTGACTGAACTCCCATCATAGCCTTAACAATAAGTGGCTCAGGATAGGGTGATTTTCCTACAATAGTCTTCTGACTCTGGGACAGAAGGAAAAGAAGCCTTGTGCCCTTACCATATCTGCCTGAATGGGGTTTCTGTCTAGCTGAGCAGAGAGAAGGAAGTTGATATACAGGTTCATTAAGACACCACAAACTCTTGCAGTTCTTACTGAGTTTTAGTAGATTTTTTTAAGTGAGAAAATCTTCATTTGCAGTATGCTTTTTGTGCAATTCTAGAGATTTTTTTAAAAAATTAATTCTGACCAGTTTCTTTGGGCAGCAGGTCCACAAAGTTTCTCACTCTCTCATGCTGTGAGTGGTCCCCTTCTGTATTTTGGAGGTAATTTTCTTTACACAAGTGATTGCCTTTGTCACAGTCATGAAAATGTGCTCTTAAATATGTATGCATTTTATTTCATTTAAATTAAATGAACTTTAACAACGTTGCTTTATTTTGTGAAATTGTCAACTTAATAGGAAAAGGAAAGGATATTATTTTAAAAGAAACAAATTAGCTCTTTATTAACGGCTTAAATGGTGGCATAATGCACAGCTTAACAATTGCAAACGATTTTATTGTGAGGTTGAACAGGTAAGCATTAATGCCTCTTGCACTGCCAAGAGTATAACATGTTTTGCTATATTCCTGAAACATATTATTTTTATATCCCCGATTATATGTCAAGAAGTCATGTGTGGACCGAAGTATTGCAGGGCTGACTTGTGTACAATCTGAAACTATTCTTCATGAAAAAATGATTTTAAGATATAATACATTGCAAACTTTTCAAATATATTTTTGCTACTTGTTTGTTAGCGTTGTGTGACCATGTAAACACATCCTGCTGTCGCTACCCAACGCCTTGGAAAAAGTGTCCACAACTGATAGGACCTGAAGTTTGAGCTTCATTAGTTCTGTGTTATCTCTACCACTGCCGGGAATAATTGCCGTGAATATGTTTTGTCCCAGGACTTCCCCTCTCATGCTTTGTACTTTCCCCAAAGTTTGAGCACTTGGGAACTGTTGATACTGTGCTTTCCAGTGTTGCTCTCGGTAAAGATATACACAAGACACACAATTCTGTGATACTCATAATTGACCGACATCACAGTGTTGCTTTTGGTAGAAATATAAATGAGGGACTTATTTAGATGATATCTTTGATTGACTACCATTTAAGTGAGTTTGTTGAAAAAGTTAGTATACAGAGAGTAAATGATTTTTAATTTTGCTATGTTGGTAGAAATTTAGTTCAATGACTTTTAACTAAACGTGTGTGTTGTACTTCTGGAGACAAAGTGAAATTTGAATCAAATATTAGAATTTTTGAAGGTGACATATCTTGTCATAATGTGGAGTAAACCATTTAAATGAAAATATGCAACAAGACTGTGGAGAACTGTGAAGGTGAAGGCCGAAATTAAGAATATTTAAATAATGAGAGGTCATGGGTTACCTTACGAAAGAGGTAAAAGAGGTACCCACAGAACACAAGAAATAAGTCATTAGAAGTTCAGAAAAATGAATTAGAATGTGAAGAATTCTAGAAAGGAAAAATAGGGTTCATTGTTTCTTTAAGTTCAAGGGGAGTAGAGAAAGACACATTGATATAAGGGAGTTTCATCATTCTTTATGTCATGCAGAAACCAGATGCTGTCAAGCAAATATCGTTCATGTATTGCCTGAATCATCAAATAAACAAATAAGCCTGAGGACATGAAATAAAGAAAAATTCTACTTATGATGATGTTGCTACTTAGTTTCTTCCAGACTCTCTGCTAGCTATTGTTTGCCTGCAGTAAAATCCTGGAAGGCGAGGGTTAAACTTTTTCTCTGACAAGAACATCAGGACACAGTTCTGCTCTAACAGATTGATGTGTGATTTCTTAAAAGGAATAATGAATGACTTCTATGGAAATATCAGTAGGCAAATATATTGCTACAATTTATTTTCTATTTCTATTTCAACTTCTGCCGTTTTCACTGAGGAGCATAAAATAAAATAGCAATGGTTCTCCATTATAAAAGTCATACATCATATTTTTCCACTGGACCTGCTATTAGGTTATTAAATCTATATACTCTCTAGGGCAAGGTAGTTTAAATAGATAATTTGATTACATTTCCCTTGTCTTTTTTTAATCAAATGCCCCCAGCAGGAAAGTTACATTCAAATAGTGTGTGTATTATAAATTATAATCTTCACTGTTAGATATATTTAAATTACTTTCATATTTTCATTTAAGTTTCGCTAGCCACTTGCTGTGTGACCTTAGGCAAGGTACTTCCCTATTCCAAACTTATTTTTTTCTTTAAGTAAGGAAAGATATTTTATGCATTTGCCAGTGTGTTTGAGAACCTCTTTCTCTTTGGGGGAGAGGGATAGGGTGGGCAAGGAGTGAAATGTGATGCTTAAGCATACATTACATTTATTTCTGTGGAACCAGGGGGTTGCATCTTTATACAAATTCTTGGACAACTAGATAGCATAAAAGAAACATAGGTTTTTATGCTAAGTTGCCTTCAGTTTGAATTTTTACTTTAGTGTTTATAAACTGTGATTTCAGAAAAGTTAATTAACCTGTCTGAGAAAAAAGTTTTATATGGAATATAAGCATAACAATAAGAGTTGTAAAGGTTAAATAAGATTGATTATGAGAGTTCAGCTCAGGCAAATGTCAATCAGTCTCATTGTTTTCATTAGGTCATATACTCTGTATAAAACATTCTTTAGAAAGAAAAATACTGATATTTCCTTTCATTCTAGTCTATAATGGTTATAGAGAAGAACAGAGAGTTGGATGATATGTCTTCTAGGACTTTTAATCCCATTTTTATTACATAGGAAATTTTCATTGGACATTTTTTCTTTCGGTACAAGAGATAGGCCTGCTCAGACACCTCAGAGTATATTTATAGACTATCAAATTCACATCTCTTTAGAGGTAGAATGACTTGGAATATAATCACCTATTGTTTAGGGGAGGGAAGAGACATGGATTTTTTTCTCTTATCTTTTCTTTTATTCCGAAAAAACTCTGTCTTTTTCATATATGTAAATGTTATTAGAAGCAGTAAAACACAATCTCTAGGGTCATTGACTTATTTAAAGATAAGTGCTAAAAATTAGAATGTATTTGTCATCATTAACTTAATAGTACCTGCCTTCTATAATGCTCAGTGCTCCCTATGGAAATTCACTAGCTTGGAACCATAGGAAACTGCTTTTTTAGCCTTGGAACTATAATAACTATTCTTAGAATTTTAAAGAAAGATGTCACTCAACTCTGTATGTCATATTTGTTCTCAGGCACAGAATTCTTCAGCTACTTGTTTCTGGCTCATCCTGCTTCTACTTTGCATCTTGCATATTTACTTTAATTTTAAACTCCAATGCAAAGCAAGATTACATCAACGTTTAGAGTGCTGATGATGGCTTATGGCCCTAACTCAATCTTATGTCAAGGAGGTATGGCACTTGAAGGGGAACAATTAAGATCCATGTCAATACAAGCTTTCCAAAAAATGACACAGTGTATCCTTGGCAGAATAATGAGCAGTACTTCCTGAGCATCACTGGAAAGACATGTATCTCCTTGCAAGCTGTTTTGGGTGTGAATCTAACAATGTGTTGTCTAGATCCATTTTTAGTTCGATTTTTAGTCATTGACAAGATAGATGGAGAAAATGTGATATTTCCTGAATTCAATGAGAAACTAACATAATATCCACTTTCTAAACTAATTTGAACTCAGAAGGAAAGATTATATTGTATGTTTAAAAATGTTGAGTTCTATAACCCACCATGTTTTTTAACATAATTATGAGAAAGCAGAAATGACATCAAACCAGACCAATATTAATACAATTTTTACTGAACAACAACAAAAAAACATAGTTGTTTTATCGAGGAAGGATGGTTGGATATCATTATGAAAGAGAGAGAATTAAGAAAACAAGGCAGGGCTAATCAACTCCATTTCGCTAGAAATCCCATTCCCCGTTCAATCCAACATTTATATTGTGTGCCTGTAGCCTCACTGACTTCATAATCCACTTCTAAGATACCAAAAATTGGAGCAGCACAAGGAAATGAGATATGTGAAATTCATATAGAAATGAGGACTGCAAAATGGTAAAGAAATTAAATCATTTAAGGAGAATTTCGTTTTCTGAGTCAGGTAAAATTGCCTCTCTGGACTCTATTTTTCAGCTCTTTTCCCTTCCTGTTAAAATATCTGAAATTTTCATAGTAATTTAAACTATTTTCCTTTTACATTATAAAGGGGGTTTATGAAAATGGATTTTTCTCTAAATGGTTTTCTCAGATTTGTTCTCTTTAATTTTGCAATATATGTTTAATCTTTATATTCAGAATTATATTTCCCCCACAATCTAGGAACAATTATAGCCCTGTTGAAAATAGTGGTAGCATCAATGTACCATTACTAGGCTTCAATATGAGAGTTAATGTATTCAGGAAAAAAAAAATCTGTGCTTTTCTCCTACCATTTAAAGATTTGTTTAAAATTTAATTTTCTAGAAGTAAACCTATTTGAACTACGTTTACTAAATTAATATGCTAGTCTAAAAAATGTTTCTTCTCTTCTGTAAAGATAAATTCAGGTCAACATATAATTTCAGCAAAAAGAACAAGAAATCAGATATAGGCTAGCTTAGTAGGTGGTTAGTTAGTAACCACACCACAATACAGGACTTAAGAGCTGAACTAAACTTCTGTGGCTTCTTTTCATAAAATTATGTTCAGTGTGAAAATAGTAGTGAGTAACCCCAAACAGATTTGTGCTAAGAAATTACAGACTGGTAAACATGAAATAATTATATAATGCTGGCACAAAAATCACTCTTGCCACATGCAGTAAGTTTTATCATAAAAAGGTACACGCAGTATGATTAAATAATTTACAAACCCACATTTGATACATTAAAAATCACTGAGGTGAATTACTTATTGGCCTTGTGTGATAATTGCAGCACAGCCTTGCAAGTTGGATTCCTAGATAGGTCCTTATTTAGGCATGTTTGCAAAAGAGCGGTATATATTTCTATGCGGCCCTCATTCTAATTAGCACATTCTAATTCCTAGCTTGAAAAAAAGAAACAAGTAGCATATGGCTTAAAACATTTTCTTGTTAATAACTAAGCCGTATGCCTCACTATAAGACAAAAACGAAGTCTTTCTTTTGATTCAGCATTGCTTCCTGACTTATTTTTATCAGGTAATTAAATAGCAAAACAAGATGAAATGACTTATTTAATTTCATTAGAAATCAGACATAATTTAGGCTTGTGAAACTAGTTTTCTGAGGACTGGAATGTTTTCCTCATGTCCAGCCCTACTGAACTTGCTAACTTACTAACTTCTTTGCATCTATGACATTTATATAAAATATAGGTTGTAGTGTATATGTTTATAGTAAATAAATAACTGTGTGTCTAGATTTTCTTTTAAAAGTATATTTAATGCCCTAAGTTTATCTCTCGCATTTAAAAATTGTATTATAATCACCAAATGTGAAGAATAAGCCTGCAAGATATTCCCTTACAGCATGCATGCAGAAGACCAGAACATACTTGCAAAACACCCGTCTTGTTTTTTTTTTTTTTTAATGCAATTGGTATCACATAACTAGGAGCACAGCGTTATTGAGTATGTGTGCTGATGCAGATACGACCTAGGGATTTAAGGACAGAAAAATCAAGCCCAAAAGGAAGCCAACCATGAAACCATGGAATTCTCTTTTATCTCTGTTTCCCTTTCATTTTCTTTTCTACTTTTCCATGCCTTGCCTAAGTGATTGGCTCTCTGCCCTCTTGCTTTTCTTCCAGACCATGGGGGAATCCGACTCCACCCCTTTTTCAATTTTGGAGGGCTGTGGTGGACAGTTACATGTTTTAGTGGAGTATCTAAGAGAACAGCCAATTTTAACTCGCTAACTAATTTTTTTAATTTTTGTTTTAAAGACACGGGGTACAATTCAGGGTTAGGTATATTAGTGGACATTGTACAGGTAATGTTTGGGCCTCCCTTTGGTTCCCACTTTGCCTGGTTTGAGATCAGGTAACCTTTCTGATGTTATGTGGAGGCCTCCAGTCCATCCCGTAGTCTACTGCTATTGCCAATCCCTTTCTTATAGTATTTTGGTAAATGTTCAGGTTCCTTTTATGAGTGAGAACACGTGGTACTCAAGTTATTTGTTTCTGTGATAGATCACTGAGTATGATTGATTCTAAATCCATCCAAGTTGCTGAGAAGTCCACGTTTGTCCTTTTTTGTGGCTGCGTGATATTCGATTGTGTATGTGTACTATATATTTTTTAAACTAAAGGTGCTAATAAAAATAGTATGAAAAGGATGTAAGTTTTTTCCTACACTCTTTCTTTTGTGGAAAAATTTGAACCATAGCAAAGAAGAGTACTGCTTCCTACCTTTTCTTTTCTTTTTTTTCTAAATACAGATGTCACAGGTATGATATAATTGTGTTCACCACATCAGGCCATATTTAACTGTATAGACATGGTTTCTCTGGATACAACTGGCTTTAAATAACAGTGAATAATATGGCATCACCAGTGCTCTATGATCTTGGTTTGGACACCAATATCCTACCCCAGCCTCATACCATTACCCTTATCCCCAATACCATTGTAAAATCCCCTCATGAAGGTTAAAATAGGAGTCACTTTCACTCCACCAGATAAGACAGTGAAAATGACTCAAGTTGGAGAAAATGATCATCAGATTTCACCTTTCTCCCTTTGGTCTCCCCACAGAACATAGTTTGCTAAGGCCTTTGCTGTCCAGTGATGAGGTGAGTTCTCTTTTTCCCTTTTATTATCATGGGGAAAGTTGTTGCAACACAGTACCTTACAAATCAAGTACAGTGGGCCTCTATATACTGACAATAGTCCACTCTCAGATATTGTCTTTACCTTCAGCTACCCATTAAGATGTATCTACTCATTGACTAGAGTAGGAGTCTACTGCAAATCTTCCTCTTGTGTCAAACTAGCTGATATCAGTATATTTTCTTCTCCATGCTGCTAGGCTGAGTTGCCATGAACCAATAGAGATTGCCTCTCATTTTACTGAATATTTGGTGAAGCCCTTCAAGTCTGTGTTTGTAATACTAAGTAAGCAGATCAGTGTCTTTCTCTGACATTAAAAACCGTGGAAGAATGACTTATATTACCAGAAATAAAAGATCCGATTATTTGAGTCAGTTCTCTTGCTGAAAACAGTTGAAAATGCTGGATAAAATATTTTTAAATTCTTTAAGAATGTTTAAGAAATACAAGATAACGCAAAAATGATTGTCAAAAATATAAGAAAAATGTGAGCTTGGAGATTGGATAAAAGAAAGCTCTGAGGAGCTAACTTCTTTTTCCTTGAGAACATCTGCGGGTCATGCTGTCTTAGCTTCATATGAGACCTGACTGAGAAAAGGAGATGGAATAATGACCTTGCAACTCTCCAGAGAGGTGAGTCTAATAGAAGACCGGAGCATGTTAAGCTGGGATCTTAATGTATTATATTATCCAGGTAAAGTTAAAGCAATCTGATCCCTGACCTCTGAACATAAGTTTGCCTTCCCAGTAAAAGAAGGGGGAAAAAGGAAAGAAAGAGGATTCTGAGGACCTATGTTCAATATCTGCTCACTCACATATTAGCAATTTTGATTTGAATAACCAGGAAGACCCAGGTGGCCTTAAGCCATGAGCTTGGTTGAAGATGCCATTGACATGGCAGTGCCATGTTGCTTCATTGAAGAGTGTAAAAAAGTCTTTCTAGAGAAAGTACTTCTGACATAGGCTGCAAGTTAATGTTCAAAGATAACAAATGTACCAAGACAGAAAAATGTTATATTATTATGTGGAAATCAAGGGCCAAGTATAAACATAAGCAGAAAAAAACACAGGCGAAGACTTCAAATACTACAATTACCAGATACATTTTCTAAGCTGTATCAGGTTAAACATTATTTTAAAAAATAAAAATAAACATATTTACACAAATCCTAAAGTATTGAGACAGGAGCAATAGGACAAAAAAAATCAAGTGGATCAATGATTAATAAAAAAATACAACATTCAAAAAAATACTTAAAAGTTGGGTTTAACAAAGGATCAAATGAAGTTGAAGAAAAAAAATTAAACTCTAAGCCGGGCTCGGTAGCTCAGCCTGTAATCCCGCGCTTTGGGAGGCTGAGGTGAGTGGATTGCCTGAGCCCCCGGGTTCGAGACCTGCCTGGGCAAGTTGGTGAGACCTCATCTCTACAATAAATCAAAAAATTAGCTGGGCATGGCAGCACGCACCTGTAGTTCCAGCTACTCGGAAGGCTGAGGCAGAAGGGTCACCGGAGCCCAGCAGGTCTAGGCTGCGGTGGCTGGGAGCGGCCTCTGCACTCCAGTCTGGGCGACAGAGTGACTCCAACTCAAAAAAAAAATAAAAATTAAACTCTAGTTTATAACAGAAGAAAGGTGGCAGAGAAATCATA
>CAUYQG010086822.1:0-12629 GCA_963574415.1 Tarsius wallacei
TAAGCATATCAAAATATGACATTTGGATCTATAAATGCCTAGTAGAAGACTGTGGTACTAATCATTCTCCTTTTCTGTACATGGAGATTCTTTTATTCTTTTCGTTTCACTCACTTTAATGAAAGTTTCATTTCTTTTAACCTTCTATTATCACTATTCTAAAGATACCAACAACATATATCAAATAGAATTATCAACGTTAAAGAAGAAAAACCAATACCATTCCAGCTATATATGAAAAAAACAATGGGACTATATTACATAGAAAAAACTAAATATATTTAATTTTCAGAATCTAAATTTTTCCACATTATATGTATGTACACACACACTCACAGAGAGAGAGAGAGAGTGAGAGAGAGAGTGTGAGAGAAAGATGAAGAAGAAGAAAAGGAAGAGGGGTAGGGGGAAAGAGGGCACAAAAATTCAACTTCATAAATCTAGAAACTGAGAATATAACCCAAAAAAGCATTGGTTTGTTATACAAGTAATTTGGGTTGAGAAATCTCATTTTATATTTCTTAGTTATAAAATATTTTGGTAGTGAAAGATTTTTAAAAGTTCAAAAAGTCGAAATCCATCAAAATTAGAGCATCCGAATTAAAGTCGCAGTAAATAGTCACCAACTCTGAGGAAAATGTCATATCCATTATCATTACATTCACAAATTTACTTTAATTAGACTTTGTTATCTTCAATGGAAATTTTCAGAGCCATTCAAAAATCTCACATAGTATTTTGCTGTGTCAATCTAAATTCTTCAGAGAGCAAATAAGGAAAGCGAATAGCTCCATTAGACATTTCCCAATCACCTTTAAGTGGGTCATGGATTTAAATAAGATATGTCAAATTAAAATGAACTAAATTATACCTAAGTTACACTGTACCATCTGCTTAATGAATTATTTACAGGGGGTCAGTAAGTCATCAACTACTAATTGCAATTAATCTTTGAAAGCATCAAAATCAATATATATATTTCACTTAAGTGAAAGTCAAATAACTATCCTCTGGAATCACTGAAAAGAGGTAACTGAGCATCTGTCATAGATATTCAGTGTCTACAGCAAAACAAAAATTCACTTATTAATGTCCAATATATAATTTCTTGCTAAATTTAGCACCTTTTTGAGTTAGTTTCATGAACTTGGTCTGATCAAGTCATTGAGCCATCTTTGTCCTTTAAAAATGTTCTGTGACTTATGTTTTCATACGTGTGTAGAATCTATATTTTGTAGAGTTTTATATCTACAGAACTGAACTTCCATGCTGATTTTGACAGATTCAGTTTATTTTGTATTTTACCATTTCCCTTTTCCTTCTCATTATTGGAATTACACATTCTACTTTGAGCATTCAGTTTCATACTTAACATTTTACCATATATACCTGACTGAACAAACCCTGTAGTAGTAATTTTCTGTGCTGTTTGTGATCCATATAAAATATTAATATTTCATGGCTTCTCAGACATCTCTCTTCTAATATCATTGTATACAATATTTTAATTCATCACTACTTACAAAATATTCAGTATCAGATATTTGTGTATTGTTGACACTTGTTTAGATTCACTACCATTTGCACCAATTTCTGATCTCACCAATCCTTCTGACATATCACAGTAGAATCTATGCCTACTTTCCTAATGGTATTAAAGGTTAAAAACTCCTTCAGTAATTTTTGGCTAGTATAAGGCTCTATGCTTTTGTTTAATCATATTTCTACTTTTCCCTTAAACTTAAAATTATTCTTGATTGGGTGTATAATTTTAGACAGGGAATTATTTTCTTTCAGCATCCTTATAAGAGGCTGTCTAGTTTTGTTTTTGTTGTTAAAATTTTTGTTTTCACATTATTGCTTTTTCTTATCAATCAAAATGAATACTAGATTTAAAAAACTAATCTTCAAGTTCAAATGTTTTATTAGTTTATAACATTTAGATTCATTCAACAAATGTATATTAGGTGTCTGTAAATAAAAACAAAATTCCAGAATTCATGGATACAGCAGTTTTGGAAATCACTGGGCTGTCTAACCTGAGGACTGACATCTTCCATTAATTATGGGAAAAGCTTGCCTGGTATTTCTTTATTAATATGCCCTCTATCACACTCTGGGACTCTCACCTCTTTTATTAAATATATGCAAGATATTCTCTTTATCTGCAGCTTACAGACTTTCTTATTTTCTGATTCCTTAACTTTCTGTGGTAAATCCTTGATCATATATTTATTTATATGAGTTTTCTCTTGGGCTGAGCCTATAACATTTTAGATTACTTATTTAAATTTTTTTCTAATACAAATGTTTATGACTGATAGTTCCCTCTGAGAACTGATTTAATAGCATCAAATACATTTTGCTATTTAATATTCCTGTTTTTATTAATCTCAAACCATTTCCAAATCTTCCTTCTAATTTATTTGACTCACTGGTTATTTAAAAGTGTGTTGCTGAGTTTTTGAATATTTGCAAATTTTCCAAATTTCCTTCTGCTAATGTTTCCTAATATCATTGAAGTTGGAAAATATATTTTGCATTATTTATTTTCATTTTATTGAAGCTTTTTTAAAAGTTCCATGTGCACTTGTAAAAAATAGTCATTCTACTTTTGCTAAGTGAAGTGTAGTATAGATGCGTGTTATATTTAGTTGTTGTATAATGTTAAGATATTTTATCTTTATTACTGTGCTTACTTATTCTATCCTTATTAATAGATGTATTACAATTTTCAATTCAGCTGGGCTTGGTGGCTCAGCCTGTAATCCTGTGCCTTGGGAGGCTGAGGTGAGTGGATTGCTTGAGCCCACAGGTTCGAGACCCGCCTGGGCAACTTGGCGAGACCTCATCTCTACAATAAATCAAAAACCAGCTGGGTGTGGTAGCGCGCGCCTGTAGTTCCAGCTACTTGGAAGGCTGAGGCGGAAGGATCGCCGGAGCCCAGCAGGTCGAGGCTGTGGTGGCCAGGAGCGGCCACTGCACTCCAGTCTGGGCGACAGAGTGAGCCTCCAACTCAAAAAAAAAAAAATTACAATTAATATTCTTAAATTGTTCTTTCCTGTCAGTATTTGTCCAATTATCTTGAGACTAAGTTAAATTCTTACACGTATAACATTTTATATATGTTCAAAACTATTGACTTTTTAAATAGTTTCCCTCTTTGCCATTTTTGTTCAATGTTTTCTGATATAAACACGCTACACTAGCTTCCTAATTCTTTGCAATGTATGTCATTTTACATACTTTTACTTTTTATACATTTTTATCTGTGTCTGAAATGTGTTCTTATAAACATATAGTTGTATCTTTCTTCATTTATTTTATCTTATTTTTTTCTGTTGGAGTCTCACTCTGTCACCCAGTTGGAGTACATACAGTGGCACACTCATGGCCACCCCAGCGTCGACCTGCTGGGCTGCGGCGAACCTTCCACCTCAGCCTTCCAAGTAGCTGGAACTACAGACGCGCGCTACCTCATCCAGCTAACTTTTTTGATTTACTGAAGACACAAAGTCTCGCCAAGTTGCCTGGGCTGGTCTTGAAGCCATGGGCTCAGGCAATCCACTCGTCTTGGCCTCCCAAAGTTTTGGGATTACAGACTGAGCCATTGAGCCCGGCCTATTTGTTGAATGATTTGTTAAAGTTCTGTGCACCAAAACCATGCATTTTGTATAGATGATCTATGAAAAGCATGGTACACCAAAACTAGATATTAAAGAACTCTCATGCTGATCATGAATACGGGTAACCCAAGTTTAAAGTACCAGGTGTTAGGAAAACTTTACTTGGAGATCAGCGAGAGATAGTCTTCCATGCAACCTGAAGTGCAGTGGAAGTTAGTACAGTGGCTCAGTCCAGGAGGCAGAAGCGCCATGTCAGGGGTTTAAGGTCAGTAGGACAAGCAAATAAGCCCGGGGACCCCAGAGGGACTTAGGTGCAAGACTGCAAAATCTCTAGGTGTGCTCCAGGCCTGATACCCAGCATAACCAATAAGTGGCACTGGGCCTCAGGTTGGCAGCCCAGAGGAGCTGCTGTGGATTACCTGCATCAATGGGGAGCCAGTGAGCTCCTCCCAGCCTGCCTACTTTCACACCCCACTCCCACTGCAGCACTCACCTTGGTTCCTGGGGCTCAGTGACCTGGCTCAGAGTAGCCGGGGCCAAGGGGAGCACAGGCTGTGGGAGCCAGTGAGGCTGGGCTGTGGGGTCGCCTCCTTGCATCCTCTGGCAGGGCTACACAACTCTCTGCACATTGCGGAGCAGAGAGGCCCCTCCCTTAGGCTGTCCCAACCCATTCAACCCCTGCTACCTCTCCCTCTCTGTAGGTCCTCATCATTAACTTTCTGAATGACAGTCCTTGAAGGATGGTACCCAAAGCTGGCATTTTAGCAGGATTCTAGCCCCCTGTAGTCAGGTAATCCTGATGCACATTTAAATTGAGAGCCCTTTATTTCCTTCCCTGGATCAGTACCCCAGATTACAAATAGCTTCTCAAAAATACTTAATCAGGGATTTTATCAGATACAGCCTCCTCATTTCTCTAACAATAAAGCAAAAGTCCAGGGAGGAAAACTAATAACTTTCAAAGTCACAAGGGGTCACTGTTGGAGTTCAGTCTAAGTTAGGTACAACACCTGCCATTTATGATTTAACTTGTTATTGAAAATAACTTTCTTATTTATTACATACAGACCTCACAGTATATTATGAGCACCATGCATCAGTTATTATGTATTTATATTATGGTTGTGGGCCGAGAGGCTTGGAGTAGGATTTGGTTGATAATATTTGTGAATCGACTGATCACAGTGAGCAGAGAAGTCTGAGAGCATGAGAGAACAGAAGTCATCTCCTTGCCTAAAGTACAACTGTGTTTCCTATAATCAGAAATAAGATGCCAAGGGGTAAAACTGAGACTTTTCAGTAGAGTTTGAGTGCTCTAAGCAAGCACAGCCCCCCAATCCAGAGACTTCACTTCACTCCAGGAACTCCCTGCCCTCACCTCAACAGGTTTCCAGGAAGGGCAGAAACAAGATAAACTTTAAGCTGTGTCTCAGGGGGTAAGTGTGCTTCAGAACCAGTTCACAAACATTGATAGGATTCCAGCAAGAGGGCTCAAATAAAAATGGATCAAGGGTATACAACTAATTACCAAAGCATAATCTCACTCAAATGGCCACACTAAGAATAATTATTCTCCATAAGAAAAATGTCTGTTGTGAAGACACTGCAGAAGGCTGTATAATTAAAGGCTGCCATAATTAAAGGCTGCTGATTCTCATTTACTTTATAGCAATTTGCATTTGAGGGTTTACCTCAATTGCCAAAGGCCTGGAGCTAGTGAACACAGTGGGACAGAAGCCCAAAGGGCTCAAGATTTCTAAAGTGGTAGAATTCTAAAAAGGACACTGCATCGTTGATGAATCCTGTCTCTTAAAATAGGCTTTCACCCCTAGTTTAGTATAGGAGGAACCAAATGACTTTCCTCCACCTTTTTTGGAAAGCACTCTCTTTTCTCTTGGCTTAATCCTAGACATTCTTCAAGCCCTAGTTCACTATAAAGCCCCCTGTAATGCCTTCTCTGTACATTGATTTATTCATCTGCAAAATGGAGATAATTCAAGTATCCTCCTCCTTGTATTGTTGTGAAAATGTTAAGTTAATCCAGGTGTAACTTTCCAATAGTCCATGGCACATAGCAGTCTCTCATATGACTTTATTCTCTGGCTCCTCAGTCCAACACTGATTTTCTTCTCCTCCAACTAGTCATATCCTCAAGCACCAAAGGTCAAGCCTGCACCCCATGAGTATGGAGGAACGTTCAGCCTAATGTGTTTTCTGTTCACTCTTGTGATTTGTGTTGCCCTATTCTCTAGGCTCCTTAGGGCTTGTGGCCTTACATCCACAGACCTCCACTGTTATAGATGTTCAAGAGAATGGCTGAAAATTGATTCAAAAGGAGGTCTCTGAGGTGGGCTTTTGGGAAGAATCCTTTTAAGAAGGACACTGAAGTGAGGTGGAGGAGTAAGAGAAGGAAGTATGGGATGTGCCTTCCCATACAAGTCAGGCTGCGCATAGGCCCTGTGGGTTCACTCTTAACATAGGAAAATGTCCATATCATAGCCAGTTTTTCCCTCTCTCTCCAGAATGAACCCCTTCCTCATTCCCACCATTCCTGTGGTCAACCTGAAGCTAACCCTCTCAGTCACCTACCCTTTATCCTTTGCTATCCTCAGGCCTAAAGCAACTGAACCCCTCACATTTTCACCCGCATCCCCCTGAAAATTCTCTCCCACATCAATGTTACCTTTCTTTAAGTAATACAGCAGTTGTTGCTAAGATCAAAAACATTAATAAAACATTATAATGATCTGTAAATTTTCATCAAGGGGCTGGCACAGTGCATGGCACAAGGTGAAGATCAATAAATACCTATGGAATAAATGCATGCATGAATGAATGAATGACTCCCCACTCACTGCCACTTATTAAAGATTTAGACTGGCCAAGTGAGATTCAGTATCAGAATATAAGATCAATGAGAAAATAAAAATTAATTTAAATGTGTGCTTTTGTTTATATACTTTTAATATGCATGATTAAAAATATGGTAAAATGTGCACCATTCTAAGAAAGTTATTGACACGTGTAACATGTATCAATTTTGCAAGAACAGAAATAATTGTGATGATAGCAACAGAGATCATTTCTGGAGCTCTTATGACATGTATCTGTGCATTCACTTACTCTCACAAGAACTCTTATGTCACAGGTACCATCATTATGCCCATTTTGATGATGAGGAAACAAAGGTATAGTGATGGTAAATAACTTTCTGCAGCTAATAATGATGACACCAGCAAGAGAACCCAGGTAGTCAGCACTACGCAATATATGCAAAATAATCATGCACCCTGGTATTTCAACTGAGTCCTGATTTCAAACATTCAATAAAGCACATTTAAAAATAACTCATGATATGTTCTGCTCTGTATTTGAGAAAAAATCATTGGTGGCAGTGCCTAGAAGGTCCATCTGAAAGACACTGTGATGGTTAATTTTATGTGTCAACTTGACCAGGCTATAAGGTGCCCAGATATCTTGTTTCTGGGTATGTCTGTAAGAGTACCTCCAGAGCAGATTAGCATTTGAACTAGTGGACCAAGGAAAGCATACTTCCCTCCCTAATGTGAGTAGGCATCACCTAAAACAGTGAAGGCTCAAATCAAACCAAAATGCAGAGGAATTCAGTCTCTCCACTACTCATGGTCCCAACCATTTGTCTTATCCTGTTCTTGCCTGGGATGTACACCACTGATACTGTTGGTTCTTGGGCCTTTGGACAGTCTGAAATATTCATTGTGAAACTTTTCAGTCTCCATAATTACATAACCCCATTAGTTATATATAACATATTATATAATGCATTAATATGCTTTTATGATTAATATATTTATATATCATATATGTGTATGTGTATACATATTATATATGTGTCCATGTGTGTGTATATAGGTGTGCAACTATAGACTATTAATTAAAAACACAACTGTGATATGGTAAATTACTTGCTTTACTGTGTTGAATGTTTTTTATATATATATATATATATAATATTGTGTTGGATGCTTTATATATAGTCATTTATTTATTTCTATTAGGGTTCTCCTGAGAAACAGAACCAATAGGATGGGTATATTCTCTGGAGAACCCTAATACAGATTTTGAGTCTAGAAGTGCAGTGGTTCTAGATTAACAAAAGTTTAAGAATAAGTTTTCTAAATTGGTTATGGGTTTACTTTAATTGGCTCTCTAATATGGTTGGATTTAAAGATGCTGATAACTCTATTTCTAGTAGTAACAAGAGCACCAATATGGCCTGTTGCATAAATTGGCAATAGAGATATGGAAAATATTTGCATTGGATACTCCTAATCAACTGGTATATATTTAAGAAACAAAAAGCTGGGTGACTGTATGTAATACTTTTAAACAGTTTTGGAAAACTAACAATATAATGAGGCTGGTTGCTCCTGGTGTTACTGGATAAAATGGTCAAAGAAAAGGATGACCTCCAAAAATTTAGTTCTCAGTCTAAGCTCCATATAAATGACCTGAAGAGGTCTATGTGTGTACTGAAGGAGGTCCTTATCTCTTGTAGCAGGCTGAGCCTGCTGAAAATCAAATACAGAATTTCATCCTGCCACTGACTGAGATGCAATCAGAAAAACAGAGCTAGAGAAAAATATCACTGGACTAGTTGGACAAAGCCTGGCCTGAAAGCCTTTCCTGTGGACTAGGTAGATTCAGAGGGCCTCTACCTGAAATGAAAGCTGTAAGTGAACATCTCTGGAAAACTCATGAAGCAAGGAAATGGATAGCCCCCTTCAGAACACAGCTTTTCAACAGTAGGAGATTCTATTAGAGAAGCTGTGTTACAGACCATATTCAAAAGAGCCATACATCATACAATGTTCAGCAGTTAGAACTTTTTTTAATAAGTTCATCATTTATTAAGTCTGAATTCATTTTCACCACATGGTATTGTACATGATCATCTGTTGAAACGGATTTCTTTTTAACAGATCTTAGTTTTAAAAAGTCATAGACAGATACTGTGAGTTCTATATAAGTTGGTGGATAGTAAGTTAGTTCCTTTGTTTTGACTTATAAGCCTCAACTTCACTGCAGAATAAAGAATGTAGGCCAAAGAAAGCATAATTGGTCACTCATATAGAACAGCATTGTTTCTATAATTTGAAGCTTTCTGAATGGATGGGTTCAGGCCTGGTTGGGTGTGTTTTTAATTAATAGCCTATAATTGCACATGTTATTTACAGAGACATTATCCCAAGACAGCAAAGACATTCTCCCTCAGAGAACAGAAGCTTGTAGCATTCTTCATACTAAAAGTAGAAATGGAACCACTTGGGCTGAAACACACAGCTCCTCAGCAATGAAAAACTATATGAAAACATGAAGGACGGGGGCTCCTGTTTTTAAGAACCACAGGGAGTCAGATTCCTGCATATTAATGAATACAGAGAAGTTCAGGTTATAAAACAAGATGAATACCACCTCTCATAATGCTGCATTTGATGGCTGTGTAAAAGGAAGAAGATGATCCACTTAAAAGGGGTCTTTAACATTGATGGGTCAGTTTTGGCAATTATACGATTTACACAGATATCTTTGCACCACACTGAAATGAGCCACAGCAAAAAAGACCTTCACTCCCTTGTTTAGCTGATGATCTAGCAGTCCTTTGAATGCCTGGAACCTCATTAACTTGAAGTCCCAGTTCAATTGCCACCTCCTAGGCAAAGCTGGAACTAGGTTGACACAGACAAGCAGGTACAAAATTGAAGGAGGCACTTGCAGGACCTTAAGAGTGAATGTCTCCTTAAACATTGTACACTTGGCCTCTCGCTTGTCTCACCTCAGTCCCAAGCCTTGCTTCCAGTGAGGTCTGCCCCGGCCACTTAAATAAAAGAATCCCCCATGCCCTGCTCACCAAGTTCCTACATCACACCACCCTGTGGCACTAGATACATTCAGTTATTACCTGGTTTATTATATACTTTTTCTACTGTCTGTTGTTCCACTAGTCTGTCCATTACATGAAAGTAGGGACATGGTATATCTTGTCCCCACTCTTGGAATCCCTAGTGCCTTGCATGGTTTCTAGACTGCAATAGGCTTCCAGGAATCCGTTGGATAGATTGTTGAAATAAAACAGGGATGTAAGAGTGTTTTGCAAGAATGATATTCAGCCCGGCTCAGTGGCTCAGCCTGTAATCCCAGCACTCTGGGAGGCCGAGGCAAGTGGATTGCCTGAGCCCGTGGGTTCAAGACCCACCTGGGCAACTTTACAAGACCTCATCTCTATAATAAATAAAAAATTAGCCAGGCATGGCAGCGCACGCTTGTAGTTCCAGCTACTTGGAAGGCTGAGACAAAAGAATCATCAGAGCCCAGCAGGTCGAGGCTGCGGTGGCCGAGAGCATGCCACTGTACTCCAGTCTGGGTGAGAGAGTGACTCCAAATCAAAAAAAAAAAAAAAAATGATAGTCAATGACTCTAGACAACCCAAGAAAATTCTCATAAACCCTAATACTTTCTATTCATATTAAAGTCTATAGAACCAATGTGAAGGGTGAATGTACAAAATTTAGATCCCCAAAAGAGATTTGACACAAGAAAAAAAATAGTATCTGAGTTGGTAAAGAGGAATCATAAAATATGAACTCCACAAGTATTGAGCCAACCTTTCCCAAATTGTTGAGAAAAAATGGAAATGAGTTATGAATGAACACTCACACATAACAGACACATCAAGATAATTTCAGTTAATGCCTACATTAACCTCCTGAGGTAAATTTTGTCCCCACTTTCCAGATGAAGACATTAATCTAAGGTTTGAAGAGGTTGTATCATTTGTATATGAATTTATAATTGATAACTGAGGCACCTGGTTTTCAAACCCAGGTTTCTCCAAGTACCAAAATTATTTTTTCATGTGGCCTAGCAAAGCACTTAAATGTTTTTACCTGGAAGGATTACACTTAGTTACTGACAGCCCTGAATAATTGTCTCCCCTCCCCCACTCCCCCGCTTTTGTAAAAAATTCTTGGATTCAGAAATCTGATAACTTTGTTCCTTAAGAGCAGTCAACCTAATTAGACAATTTATTTTTCAAAAATACATATTCTTGCCTATCTTTAACATATCCATCCTGCTAGCTTTCCATCATAATAGCCATTAACTTGTTACACTAACCCCTATCTCCCCTGCCTTAAACTTTGTCTATTTCTTCTTGTTTAGACCTCTCCTCCTCAAATACCTGAACGTGAAAACTAAGTCAAACTTCAGCTCACTTCCACAGTCATGCCCTTTCTCCTTCTAAGGCCTTTTTCCTAACTCTTGGTCTACTTTTTTAAGCTCTATTGGAAGTGAGGTGTCAAGCATATGCTAATGAACTTGGGGGAAGGAAACAACTATTCATATTCCCCTTCCATGAAGACTCATAACCATGGAGAGAGCACTGCAGTCAGCCTCTGTAAGTTAAGCATTGCCCTGCAAAGGAGGCAAAGAATGCCTAAGCTTTCCACACTTAATTCTGTTTTGAGGCAATGTCCTGTTTTTGTTGTCAGATGCACTGTGCTCACCTTGTAGTTTCATTTTTAGAAAAGGAAAAAAAGGCCCTGTTCCTTTCAGGTCCCTCTTGGAACATGGCTTTTCAGATCACAGATTTCTCCCAGGTGAAAACCCAGTATTTAATTGTTTTGTCTTAAGTTTCCTGCTTCTCTATTCTTTGACTAAAAAGCAAATATTTAGTCATAAATCCCTAAAGACTGGACCCTTGAGATCTTTCAGGGGTGCCTGCTTTCCTATCTCAAAGTGTGCTGGTTTTAGTCTTGGCTCAGTCTCTTTCCCTAATGAAGGAAGGTTAAGCAAGTCATTTATCTTGAGTTTCTTTCTTCATACCAAAAGCGTGTAAAAAACATTTGTTGATCTACATTTCTCTTAGCATGAAGTGTCAGCAATCTATTTGAGAGACTTTAAGAAGGAAGATATTCATGAGGGGTCAGGTCAAGAACTTGCCATCTACGGTAATTGAACATCTCACTAATTGAAAATCTCATGTCTTCCTGTCTGTTCTGACTTCTCTCTGTGGACTTCTGCCTTCCTGTTTGCCTGTCTTCCTTCCTTCCCTCTTTCCTTCCTACATGTGGATCCTCCCATGTAGCAAGCATGGTTCCTTGCACCAAGAAATCATGCTGTTTGAGTCGAACATCACCTCTGCTCTCAATGACTCTGTGTTTAGTGGGGAAGGTGAAACAGTAGCGAAATAAGTAAATAACCCCTACATAAACACAAAATAAAATGACTACTAGTTCTATGATGATAAATGCTCAACAACAGACTGAAAAACTGACAAGCCTGGAAATCTCATTAGGTAGGGTAGCCAGGTAAAACCTCTCTAAAGAGATAAAGAGCTAAAAGATTAAAAAAAAAAAAAAAGAACTAGGCTGGTGAAAAATTTGATTAGGGCCGAGAAAGATGTAGAGAAGAGAATGAGAATATTCTAGACAGGTATGAAGCCCCCAAGCAGAAAAATTTGCTTTGCTTTAAAGAAATGGAAATACATTTGCAGGTATCTTTTTTATAAAGTGATTTGGATAGAGTTCTTCAGGATATATTCCCAGTAGGGGGATTACGAGGTCATATGGGAGGTCGATATCTAGAGCTTTTAGGAATCACCACACTATTTTCCACAGAGATTGCACGAGTTTACACTCCCACCAACAGTGTAGAAGTGTTCCCTTTTCACCACACCCTCTCCAGCAACGGCTATTTTTTGAGCTATAAAAAAGATACCTGCACACGTATGTTTATCGCAGCATTGTTCATAATAGCAAGAACCTGGAACCAATCATGCTGTCCATCAAAAGAGGACTGGATTTTTAAAATGTGGTACATATACACAATGGAATACTACGCAGCCATAAAAAAGAACAAAATCATGAATTTCGCAGCAACCTGGATGGAACTAGAGTCTATAATACTGAGTGATCTCTCACAGAAACAAAGATCTGAGTATCACATGTTCTCACTCATATAGTG